>JAKSZP010001748.1:0-79318 GCA_022478985.1 Massospora cicadina
AAAAACATATAAAACTTTCACAGGTTACATATAAAACTTTTTATTTTACTATGAAAATTAAAAATCGGGCTTCAAGGTGCACACGGACCCCCTCCCGTCCACCTATAGCTATATTTTCAGAGCTCTACATGCTCTATTTTTGGCTGGGCATCGTGCACACACATACACATTTGCTTTTATATATATAGATTACGTCAGGATTCGAACAACTGACCTTTTATAGAGTTGAAGTTTAGAGCCAAAAGCTGAGCCGATTATGCTAGAGGAGGTATTTTTAAAATCAATTGGACTTTTGATTCAAAGTTTTGATTTAGATAAACTTGTTAAATACC
This sequence comes from Massospora cicadina, assembly GCA_022478985.1. Lineage (NCBI taxonomy): Eukaryota > Fungi > Entomophthoromycota > Entomophthoromycetes > Entomophthorales > Entomophthoraceae > Massospora > Massospora cicadina. The sequence goes on from JAKSZP010001748.1 coordinate 333, forward strand.
CGAATGACCACTAACCACTTAAAACCATTTAAAATATCAAATCAGCTGAATATCAAACTGCTCAGCTGTAACAATATAGCGATACCATCGAAGTATATATAGGATTTTCACTTATTACATATAAAACTTTTTATTTTACTATTAAAATAATATTTTTTAAAATTTGTTCTGCTATTCGGGGCGGAGACAAATCCAACAAAGCAAAGATCATAAAAATCGGTCCAGCCGTTCTTGAGTTATAAATGGTGTAACTAACACGACTTTGTTTTACATATGTAAATAAATCAGCAGGGTGATGCTGTTATAGGGATTAAGCATTGTAGTCTCATTAGGCATCTTCAAATCAGTATATGTGGGTTCAGAAGGACCCTCAGTAACTGTTCCCATGAGGCAACATTAATTATCCAGGGATTCCTTTCGAGTATAATACAACAGTAATTGTTGTCCCCCTATATCTAAAGTATCATTTTCAAAATTGGCGTTAAGCCCATATTTTCATATGCAAGAGTACCAATATATCTCTCATAGTTCTAATGAGGTTAACAATGGCTGTAGAAGAAAGCACTATAGTACTGAATCACAGCGGCAAATAGCTCTAAGCTCATAGTGAGATAGTGGCGTTAGGCCCTGCAGTTCCACATACTTTGCAATGGGGAATACTGGGTGCAAACCCAAGTTCTTTCATAAGCGTCAGAGAAACTATATTTATGGGTGACTTGCTGTCTACAAATTGCCTAGACTTTAATTTTGTTTACACTAAAATCAATGTAAGTACACTCAGTGTGATTATCTGAGCTGAAAGCATATATACATCAAGATTATCTGCTTGAATCAAGTAAGTAAATAATTTGCTGTTCACCAGTGGCTGTGGAGGCGTAGAAAACTTGTTAGCTATAATAATATCAGACGTTCTAACAATGAGGAAGTTTTTATTCTCAATTAATTCTTTAGTTGGAATTTTTGAACATTTGGAAGAAGTATAACATATCTTTTCTACTCCGCCAAGGCTTTTCCAAAATCGTTGACCATGGTTGATTTCAAATAATAAATATTAGCCCCTTTAGTAGGATATTGAGGCCATCTTTCCCACTTGGAAATTTAGCATATTCAGTAATTGGTACATCAAAATAAGGGCGCAATGGTAAAGGTTTTTCACCAACTTATATATGGTCTTTTAAGAATTTAAAACAGGTAGCATGGTCCAATAAATTATTTGTGAGGCTTGCAGGCGTGGCAGAAAGTGATCTGAGAATTATATTGTATCAGAACATTATCCATATAAAACACCTAGGCTTCATAATAAACCCTGTTTGCAAAGGTTAATACTTCTTCACTTGGATTATAGTTAATGGAATGGAAGGTGATTTTTCGTCCTATCATCATATCGCCTCACCAAACTCATTAAAATTTAAATTTTTACAATATGAGACATTTTGGATTCACAAAACTTCTGGAATCACCACCTCTTAACTAACAGAGTCTAAAGATTCATAAATGTCGCCAGTTTGGCCTGGCTATTGGTGTTTCCCCATGGTTATTTTGAATAAATGCATGAATGTGTGAAATTTCATACTTATAATTGGACCAGGTTGATTTGATTGACGTGATGAGAAGGTGTAACCCTTTGTTCTTGATTTAAGTGGGGAAATCCCCAGAATGGTCAAGATTGGCGTTGCAAGTAGTGGGATTGATAGAAGCTGTAGCTATCAGGGCAGGGCTTGTAGTAGCAGCACAAGGAACAACTGCTGGCATGGTACAGTAGTCAAAATGTCAGGAAAGTTGGCCACAACTGCCTCCATATTGTCTTTATAATCAGAATCTGAGGGATAATCCCAGCCATGACCTTAGCTACCCTTACAGGTAGCATTTTTAATGTCTTGGAGGAGTTGATTTGCTATAGTACTAAAGTAGTGTATTTCATCTTCATTGTTGGTAAGCCTGTTTCTGATTCTGGTTTGATATGACCAGAAAATAGTTTAAGTCCTGTATTTATTGTCCTTGGGATTGAACCAGGATACCTAAAGTGTTCATCTCATGATATAGAATGGTAATAGTGTGAGCTGCCACATCCATTAGTAAATCAAGGCTGTTAAGGCATCGTGGGGTCTCAAGTTTCTCCTCATCGCTCATTGGGTCTTGCTGATTAAATTGAAATAAATTAAAAAGTAGTCACACAAGACTAGAATTTGTCTGAGCCTCCATGTAGTCAAGTTCATCATACAAAATACACAAGGGGTCAGGCTGGAAAATTTCATCAGAGTATGACATTTTTTGTATTGATAAAATAGCAGACATGGTACCAAAAGTGGCCCTTGTAGTGAGCACCAAATGTTGCAATCAGCGCTTAGGCGTTGAATTACAACTGCACAGGTAAAAGGATACTTTTTTGAAATTAAGGGGAACTTTATGAAGACAGTGCCCCCAAAAAATAATAAATAAATATTTTTATCATAAAAGGTTTAATTTCAGCAGCTAAAATAAGCTGTGTAAAAACAGATCCTTTTCTAATTTCTAAAACTATCCTTATAAACTGTACTCAGGAATATTGGTCATGCATAATTAATTTGGAGATGGTAGAACCATTGGCCTAGATTACATGGATACTAGAACCTATATGATCTTTTTATGACATGGGGGCAAAGGAGATAAAATAAAAGGGGAATTCAAGTTTAAATGGCTGAAAAGCCAAGGTAAATTGGCAATAATAAGTCATTTTAAATTTATTGCCAGCAGGGTTGGAAGGAATTATTCTGCGTTATATATTATAGTCAGGGGCTAGGGCAAAATACCCAATATAAGTTAATACTATCAATCAATAGCTACTTATAAAAACCATGGGTGCAAAAGTGATCTACTACATAGTAAACTAATTATATAGATTGACAAATGTGTTGAGTCATGAGGTATTGAAACCTTTGTCTTACAAAAAAATTAAAGTTAAGTAAATATAAACATTAATATAAAACCAAATGGTTGGTCAGACCAAATTGTAACACCCCTTTCAAAATTTTGAGCATATAGTCAATCTAGTCAGTCATAAGGATACTTCTATAGAAATTAAACCTTATAATTAGATTTTTTAGCATATTATAAAATAGTATAACTATAATATAAACAAAAATATTATTTAGTAGATTGCTTATATAGGGCTTATATACTTATAGTATGACATATAGATAAGGTTAAAGAGCATTTATTTGATAAAAATCATAATAATTCCTGAGCTATAGTTAATCCCTTTAATGCTAAGCTAGTGAGCTATATTAGTTTGGTTCTTCACCTTGCAAAAATTTATTTTATGCTTAATACCAAATCTTGACTCTTTTAGAGAAGTTTTGCTTGAATGTGTACAAGATATTATAGCTTAACCATTTCATCATATTTTTCAGCATAGATATTTATATTCATTCTAGTTATAATGCTGACCTATACCTAACATATACACCTGGTACCACCTTAATGTTTAAATTAACAGATAAGTGGAACTTTACCTTTAGAGCTATTCCAAGGTCTGTAAACTTAAACTAACTTCTGTCCTCTTATTAATAAAAGAATATCCCGTTATTACTTACTATTTCTATGATTTTATTTAACTGAGGCAAGCCTACCAGGGGAAGGACAATACCAAAACTGAAACTCCAATACTAAACCAACTAAAAAATGAATTGACTGACCTTTTTGGGCACTGAGACACAAAAAGAAATGAGAAAATTACCTACTAGTTGGCAAAGCGGTGAGCCACTTATCCAATCATGGCAGAGGGGGAGGGGGATCAGGAGGGTGTAAAAATTTATAAGAATTAATTATTATTGGCTAACAACCCCAATAAACTTATTACTGCACAGGTTTGGTTCTTGTGCACTTCATCCACGTTGTGTAGTATATGATATTATCAGTTGATAATAGTATGATGACTATTATCCATAGTTGAGTGGTATTTTTATATATTATCCCAATGCCTGGCAAGTATTCCCACTTGAAATACTTGAGATGTCTTGATCTAGGGATCTGTTCCCTCATTCTGTCCAACCTGATCTTCTATGAGATTCCCTGGTGAAAGTCTTTTTGGTCCAACACACAGTCAGCAGCAATCCCCAATTGTTTCTCCTTTTTCTCTAGATACCCACTCAGATCTTTACTCTTTTCCCAAAAAATTCTCCCAATTATTGCACACAGCAATAGTATCCTTGAGAAGAATAGAACTATTAAAAGCTGATAATAGTTTACTACTAAACTATATACTGGATGAAAACTATAGAACTGTATATCTGTAGTATTATCTAACTAAATAACTATCTGTTTTTTTATTATGAGTGAATTCTAGGGATTTATAGTGAGGATTCGGTCATCTAACCCTCAATTGACACCTCTTTGATGAAACGGCAGCCATTGCCATTGAATCACCCTTCCTCATCTCAGCAGCAATGGTCTTCCCCATCCTGGCTAGGATTCCATCGTTGGACATCCTTGAGACCTAAATGGAAAGAGTCAGAAAACATGTCCCTAACATTTTCCTCTCATTACAAGCAAACCAACCATATTTGGCTAGCGACCTGCTTAGATAATGGGACTTATTACCCATTAAGGCAGGTCACAAACCAACTGACCAATTTGCTAGTTGCAGGTGGCATCACTCTCCTCACAACTTATTACTCATTCTTATTCAGTCAGTGATGAAACCTGATCAATCCCAATTGGTACACCTGATAGTTAATCACTATCAGATGCCCCCTATTTTGTCAGCAACTCCGCCCAACAAGATCTTAAGTATACATCCAGATTGATCCTTAATGGATACGACCAGGAGAATATCCTAAAAATCCCCCAAACATAGTTATTCCAAAATTAGGGTCCACCAATTTCCAATTCACCTCGCATTAAGGAATTATCACCTAGAAATTCCTGGTAATCTAGCAGGCTGTGAATATGGGCAAAAATTCCAACACATCACCCCTCTTGCCTAGTTTTCAGAGAAAAAAGACTGGGGCATGAGAACACTGCTTCAGACACTTGGTTAAATACTTCATTAACTCAAGTGGAATATGATAAATAAATACTCAATTCTGCTTGGGATGAACTTTGGCATGCGGCTCTCTTCCTCTTCCTCCTTGCTACTGCCTACTCATAGCGCAGTCCCCACAATCTACTGTTATTCTGGGCTGATTGATTTACTTGTGACAATATTAGTCTCAGGATCCAGTTTTCCCCCATCAGGGCATATGACCTGCTGTCATATTCAGGATTCTTGGTCAAGCGTCCTTAAATTCCTGATTTTTCTCCTCATCCTAGACAGAAGACTCTTGCCATTGATGTTCGTTTTGTGGCCCAATTAAGAATACTTATTTATGTTTGCCCTTGTTATTTCTCTCATAACCTCCTGGATCAAGTCATTCTTATTTCTTCTCTGTAGAGCTTATCCCATTAATTTTGAGATTAATTTCTCTGAAATTGGAGCTTAATGGATTTTAGAGTGCATAATTTCGACTTTCATATAAGTCTGACATCCCCCTCTCATCCAGCTCATATGTCAAATTCTGAGTCATGGTACCAGCAGCTTCTAGATAGTTTGTCTGATCAAGATCTCCATCTCTTCCAGAAGATGAGTCAGGATGCGCAATGGAACCTCTTCTATGGTTTTTCCAGGACTCACATGCCTAGTCTGGTGCCAGCGGCTGGTCCTTCCATCAAATTACCAGAAATGGCAACCAATCCCTCTGAAACAAGACTTGCAATCATTTCAAAAAACTCTCAGTCAATTCTTCCTCTGTTGTCAATTCCAGAGTTAGATTTCAAAGCGCTTCTGGATTTGGCTCCTTTCACAGATGCACTGACCATCATTGTGGATGGTCCTGAGATTATGCCTTTTGCTCTTAATTCCTCTTTTCTTGCCAGGTCGAACCTGCTTCCTGAGTTCCTCTTCCAACTTGGACGTTACCACAAACCCACTGTCTTGGCTAAAAACTCACCATCAGTAACAGTATTCATTTCAAGCTCCCCTACGCTGAACTACAGGCCCAAGTCACCAAGGCTTTGTCCCTAGCACTGAATCCCTCCAATCTTGAGAACATCCTAGATTTGGAGATCACCGCTTATGCTCTTCACTTTGCCAGCCAAGTTCTTTAAAGTTGGTCCACAAAGCTTCCGCCTCTCCCAGGTTTCACTGTTACTTCAGCTTCAGCTTCTGAGAAGCCCGTAGTCATCACTTGCAAGATGCCATTTGCTCCCTGCACGACTATCTTGTCTCCAGTTCTTCCCATCAGTATATTCCACTGATGGCTTTATAGGGGGCATGATTATCCAACCCCCATCAAGCATCCCTTGTTTGCTGCCAGCCCATATGCCCATTGTTCTTGATGAAGCCCATCGTCAGGCGCAAGACTAATCTTCTGGCTCCAGTACCATATTGAAATTACTCAGGGTTATTTGCCAATTGCCTCTTTTTATACTGTTGCTTTCCTCCCCACTCTGGAATTTTTTGATTGGCTTCTTCTGACATTTCAATTTCCCTTCCACTAGTTGCTTTTTCGCAGGGATCTGCATCCACTCAAAGAACTTGCTTTCATGTAGGTCTAGCCCTCACTAGCATCCAATCTCACATAGATTTCAATGAAGATTCATTCCTACTGCAATCCATCCTCCCTCCTCCAAGAGGCGACATAGGCAGAATCATCCACGTAATGAGGAAAATTATAAAAATAAAAATTATAAAACTATATCAGTCTTTTCTATGCAGTTTATAATCTTTTTTCCAATATCTTTTATCTATCTTTTATTTTTGTTCATTTTTTTCCATGGTACTTGACCTTGTTTTGGTTCAGCGATCCATCTTTCTTTACTTTTCCCCCAAAATGGTCCTGGGTTCTTAAACCTGCCAGTTTTTAAGGTTTAGAAGTCCTTTTTTGGACTTGACCATCTAGATTGGTTCAGAAGTTTTTTTGGACTTGACTTAATCATCAGGATATGACCAACATAATGGTTCATTGGTCCTTCAGGAACTCTTTTGTTTTTTTCCTTGATCCATCACTTCAGATACTTAGCATGGACTCAATTTACAACTCTTCCATCCAAGAGATTCTTGATAGAGTAGGCGTTAGTCGCCATCTTGGCAATAATTTAAATGGGCCTGATCACAACGCATCCAGTTTGTTTCTTCTTCTAAAACCATGCATATCACAAAAGACTACTCTTTCGCCTATTTGATATTCTGCTTAGGCCGGTCAGTTCTTTTTGTCTGTCAATTTCGCGTGTATCCTTTTCTTCAATGTAGTATCAAATGCTTGTGATTGCATGCCAATTAGGATATTCATCAGTCAGTTCAAGTACTGTTTGACACTCATCCCCAATGTTGGTTCTACCACCAAATATAAAATTGGTGGCAACTCAGCCTTCCTCCCATCCAACAACTCAAATGACATTTTTTCCTGTCACTGTATGATGACTGATATTGTAGGCAAACATCACTGAACTCAGGTATGTTCCCCCATGTGGAAGTTCTTCCTGTGACCAGCTTCCTCAGCATCACAGCCAGCGTTCCATTCACTCGTTTTACCAGTCCGTTTGTCTCCAGCTGGTAGGATACTGACATGACTCCCATGATCCCCATTATCTCATTTAATTGCAGGATCACGAGATGTGAAGTTTGTCGCATTATCAATAAGCAGTACCTGTGGACATCCATGTCAATATACTACTTGATCCAGGATGAACTTCGCGGTGCTGGTAGCATCTACTTTCGCCAGGGCCTTCATCTCGACCCATCTCATTAGATGGTTGATGGCAGCTATTATGTACTTGGCTCCCCTGTGCTCATTGTCAATGGTCCCATTATGTCATTGGACACCATATGCCAGGCAGATCCAGGGCGGACCAGTCAGTATCCAGTTGTATTCTTATGTGGATTGTGCAGCTGGCACTCCACACAACAAGCTAGATAGTCAGCAACATCATAGTTGATTGACTCTGGGTAGTAATACTGGTGAATATGGTCAGTCATTTTTCTCAGGCCTCCATGCCCAAAAACTTATGAGCGGCTTGTATGATAGCTGCTCTTTCCAATGGCTTTGGTAATAATATCTGCTTTCCATTAATCATCTTAAACACTTTTCCATCCATGGTCTTGGTGTTTTCCATTTCTATCTGAAGCGCACCTTGAATTTCTTTGGGCTCATTCCTGATTTCTCACGACCCTTCTCTGGAATAGCTCATCCGCCTGCATGTATACCTTCTAGACCATTGGTAACTGCAATAAGCCATCCACATTCTGTTGAGAAACCCCTGCTCAGTGGACAATCTCATAATTGTAAGACTGTAGCTTAAGTGCCCATTAGGCCAGTTGTCCTTCTGATTCTCTCAAATTATGGAGCCAAAGCAACAGAGTGGTCTGTCACCACTTTAAAGTGCTTACCATGGATATACACCCAAAACTGCTTACAGGTGTAAATGACTGCAAGGCATTCTGATCAGTTATGGTGTAGTTCCTCTCAGCAGCTGAGAGTATCTGGCTCACATACGCCACTGGATGTTCATCCCAAAGTTCATCTACTTGGTTTAGTACGGCGCCAATCACCATCAACAAAGCATCAGTTTGTATAATAAACTCTCGATTGAAATTTTGGATATTTCAGAATCAGAGAATCTAAAAAGTACTGGTGTAGCTCATCGAAGGATCCCTGCGCTTCTTCATTCCATATAAATCCTTCAACAGATAGAATAAGGTCTTGGCTATTTGGGCAAAGTCCCAAATAAATCATCTGTGATATCCGACCATCCCAAGGAACACTTGGATGTCTCAGACATTCTTTGGCACAGACATCCATTCTATGGCTTCTATCTTCTGGGATTGTGGCTGCAATCCACTAGAGTTTATCATGAATCCCAAATATTCCAACCTTCTTTTTTGAAGAAATGACACTTTCTTGGCTTAATCTTCAGGTTAGTCATGGACAGTCACTTATCTACTTCTTCCAAGTGGTGTAAGTGATCAGTAAACGACCTACTGAACACATTGATATCATCCAAGTATACCAGGATGCATGACAACTTCAAGTCGCTCAGTATAGCATCCATGGCCCTCTGGAACGTTGCAGACGCATTACATAGACCCTGGGGCATCCTCATCAGTTGGTATAGTACCTGCGCGGTTAATCACACATTTTTCTTGGCCTTCTTTTGGCAAGTATATTTGCCAATATCCTGAGATCAAATTTATCGCGGAGATATACTTCACTTCTTCCAGTTGATCTAGTGCATCATTGATTCTTGGTAGATGATACGTTCCTTCTTTGCTTTCTTATTCATCTTTTGGTAGTTGATCACCACCCAGTTGGAGCCATCTTTTTTCTTCACGATTAAAATTGGACTCACCTAGGGACTTGATGATGGAACTAGAAGCCCATGCTTCACTAGTTTGCTGATTTCATCTTCCACTACCACTTTGGCCGCTTTTGATCATTGGATTAGTCTCATCCTGACCGGCAAATTTTCCCCAGTGTCAACCATGTGGATTACATCTCTCACGCATCCCAAATCATGGTCATCCTGAGCAAATACTTCCCAATACTTTTCAAACAATTCAAGAACTTCCTCTTGCTGGCCTTCTGACAGATCAGCGATTTGCTCTCAATTAATTAATATGTTGATACTCATGGTTACCCCAACCAGTAATACCATCTCATCAAGTGAGCCAAAATCATAAATCTCCTCAATTTGGCCATCAAGATCAGATGAACAAACATTATGATCTAATTTTTACTGATCTTTATTGGTTTTTCACTTAAATTCGCCAGGAGAACTCAAATTTCTCCATGACCTGGCATTATTATCCCAGGAGCCACCCAAGACTCTACTCTGGACTTCTTCCAGGGGCTTCCAACCTCCCCATATAACAGCTCAGGTATTTCCAATGTCAATTCCATGTCAACTATCATCTGCGATCCTGGTAGTATGATCTTCTCTTTCTTGATCCTCAGTGGAATTCCCCAGTTCTCTAGGATTCCGTCAGCATTTCTCATCACTTCTGACCAACTAATTGGCATCAATTTTGGTGACAATGACCTCATTGTATATTAAAGTTATTAAGTTGTTTCTCCTATTCAGCAGAGCTTCACCATCCTTCTGATATACCAATGATAACGTCTGAATCAGTATGGTAAACGTATTATCCTCAAAGGTACATTTAACTCTGTACTTGCATAGAAATTCCATCACAATCAGAATGTCATAGTTTTGGTTGGCCAAAACTATTGCTGGTGCAGATACCACCAATGACCCAAATCATAGTGGCAAAGCACTATATGCTCCACAAGCGATGGTGGTATTTGGCCCAGCTGTCCCGTACTCCTTCTGGTGTTCCAAGTTTAGTGAGATCTTCATCCTCTTTACCATCTTAGTTGAGACAATGTTGATGAGCACTCCACTGTCAACAATTGCCCTCACCCGCACTCAATTCTCTTGTATGTCTATATGCATACACTCAGAGTATTGCAATATAGTGTTTACTAAGTGTATAGTGGCGTTATTAGCCAAATTGAGGGTGTGAATAATTTGCGCCAATAAATCAAGAAACGATTTCTTTATTGCGCTGATGGAGATTGACAGATTGGTCTCATCTAATCGGACTTCAGACAATCCTTCAAGATTCTTAATGATTTGAAAGATGTCTGCCAGTTGTTGGGTGTATGGACAGGCAACTTCCTTGATTATCTTGGGGTTGATTCCCTTCACCCCATATCTGGTCACTGCATTTACGTCCAAATTGACCACTTGTTACAATTGATCCTGTACATCTTCATCCATGAACATATCACTGATATCAATTTCCTCGGTCATGATGTCAGAAGGAACAGGTTTCTTTGAAGCTCTAGATTGATCCCTGTCTAGGCCGTGGCCCTTTTCCCGATTTCTTGGTGGCAGCTGACTTTTTCGCCTGGACCACGTTGATTTGATCCTTTGGCTTCTTACAGTGCACAGCAAAATGTCCTTACCCACCGCATTGGTAGCAGTCATTTTCCTTCTTATTCAACCATCTGAATTCTTTGGGTTTATTCCTCAGCACGGTTCAGTTGTTCATCTCTTTAACACCTTCATTCCCTTTGTGGGATTCAAATTACACACCAGATTGTATTTGAAACTTCTGTTTGGGAATTAAAGGTTGCTTCCAAAATTTTCAAATTATCTACCATTTGAGCGGTAGTTATTTCCATCGCAAACACGGAAGACATCATGCAGTGCAAGTTGTGATAGGGCCAAAGGGCCGCTTGTAAGGTGATTCTGGAATCAAAGTTGTCCAGTACCTTTGCTCCAACCAGGATTTGTGACTCCTGGTAGAACTGATTTGTGAAGCTTGCTAAAGCCTCATCTTTATGGAACTGGATTCCCATAAACTCCTGTTTGTGCTTCGACATGCTTGTCAGACTCCCAAATTCCTTCATGATGGCTGCCTTTGCCTCCACATATGACCAGCTGTCTCCCTCCAGGTGGGGTAACACTAAGTTCTGATAGTCGGTATCAAGGCAATTCATGACCGTCAACGCCTTTTGACAATCCCCATAGCCATAAATGGTCATATCAAACAGTTATAAAAACGCTGGGGCATTATCCTGATGGAGCATTGGCAATTTTAACGTTGCCTTGAAATCCTCTAAGTTATCTATAGCTGTTTCTCTAGGTTCAGCCACTCAGCTCACTTGAGGAGTGACTTTGAGCATCATCTCCTAAATGGCAGCAAAAGTGGGCAGCATGTTCCTTGGGGAATTCAACTTCCCAAATTATCATATGAGGACTTCTTTCCTTGGTAATGCTTGTCACAATTGGCTTACAATCACACTTGTGAGTTTTAAGTTCCTTGACCTGTTTGATTAATCACTCTATATCAGTGCTGAAATTTCTCAAATGATTGCAATCTGCTTCCCGCTCCGTTTTCAGATATAAAACCTCTCAAACTAGGTCCCCTTCTTTCTTCTTTAACAAAGTTACTTTCCCAAGCAACTCATTCCCAAAACTTGCAACATTATTGATCCCTTCCTCCATCTTGGTGACTCGTTCTTCCAAGGCTGCAAATTCCCAATGATCCTCTGAGTTTAGGGCTTTTTGATTCACTGTGGCTAAATTAATCCTCAGTTTGCGTAACTCATCCTTATATGACATTCTTATAAGTTCTTCAACTCAACTACACACCTTTAGTGAGCACTTGTAAAAATTTATGAGGATTGATTATTATTGTCAAAAGACCCCAATAAACTTATTACTGCATAGGTTCAGTTCTTGTGCACTTCATCCACGTTGTGTAGTATATGATATTATCAGTTGATAATAGTATGATGACTATTATCCATAGTTGAGTGGTATTTTTATATCTTATCCCAATGCCTGGCAAGTATTCCCACTTGAAATACTTGAGATGTCTTGATCTAGGGATCTGTTCCCTCATTCTGTCCAACCTGATCTTCTATGAGATTCCCTGGTGAAAGTCTTTTTGGTCCAACACACAGTCAGCAGCAATCCCCAATTGTTTCTCCTTTTTCTCTAGATACCCACTCAGATCTCTACTCTTTTCCCAAAAGATTCTCCCAATTATTGCACACAGCAATAGTATCCTTGAGAAGAATAGAACTATTAAAAGCTGATAATAGTTTACTACTAAACTATATACTGGATGAAAACTATAGAACTGTATATCTGTAGTATTATCTAACTAAATAACTATCTGTTTTTTTTATTATGAGTAGATTCTAGGGAATTTATAGTGAGGATTCGGTCATCTAACCCTCAGTTGACACCTCTTTGATGAAATGGCAGCCGTTGCTATTGAATCACCCATCCTTGTCTCAGCAGTGATGGTCTTCCCCATCCTGGCTAGGATTCCATCGTTGGACATCCTTGAGACCTAAAAGGAAAGAGTCAGTAAACATGTCTCCAACATTTTCCTCTCAATCCAAGCAAACCAACCATATTTGGCTAGCGACCTGCTTAGGTAATGGGACTTATTACCCATTAAGGCAGGTCATGAACAAACTAATCGATTTGCTAGTTGCAGGTGGCATCACTCGCCTCACAAACTTACTACTTATTCCCATTCAGTTGATGATGAAATCTGACCGATCCCAATTGGTACACCTTATAGTTAATCACTATCAGATGCCCCTATTTCATTGGCAACTCTGCCCAATGAGATCTAAAGCATTTGTATGGATTAAACCCAGATGGATCCAACCAGGAAAATAACCTAAAACCCTCTGAACATAGTTACTATAAAATCAAGGTCCACCAATTTCCATTTCACCTTGCATTAGGGAATTATTCTTTAGCGATTCCTGGTAATCTAGCAGGCTGGTAATATGAGCAAAAATCCAAACAGAAGGTCATCATCAGGCTCATCATTGTAGAGGCATTTAACGCAAGAGTAAGGGGGTTGGGGCATCAATGGGATGAGTGTTGAGGTGGAGTAGATAGTTGTTGATATTGACAATTTGTGCCTGGATTAAAGCTTCTATAAGTTCAGCAACATGGTTTTCAGCCTGGATGTAGGCGTCAAGAAGTTGCTCTAATTTCGCAGTACTTGCTCTTGTGGTGTGCTTAGATGGGGAAAAATCTGCCAGTTCAGTGACATGCTTAACAGCGGTGGTGGCAGTTTCATAGAGGCGTTGGATTTCTTCTTTTGTGGTAGGAGGAAATTTAGAGGGGAACAAGGGGGGTGCAGTCCTTTTTTAAATTCCATGACAGATTTTGCACACAGTATATGAAAATGGGGATTTTGGGTGCAGCCACCATGACCACGGCAAGGTTGTGTTCACTTTGAAAAGAGGTTTTGGGTTTGTGGACATATCAAATGATTGGGGCTGGGGTATCAAACTCTGAATTCAGATAAGGTATTAAATCAATTGGATTACTCAGTGGTGGGATAATTTCACCAGATTTGGTCACTTCCTACAATAAGTTCCAGGGATCTTTTTTGATTTTGGAAGAACTAATTCTGTTATTTTGATTTATATAATTCTCAATATGCGAACTCTAATGATGCTTTTTAAATCTTGGATTGTGAATTGACCTATATCCAGTCAAACATCAGAGCTTGGCAATTATCCGCAACCAAAAGAAGGTTTCTGGCATCAAAACTTACTCACTACTTTACTCTAATATTATAATGATGGGTTATCTCAAATAGGAGTGCATATATAAGTGTAATATAAAGTGGCTTATAATTAAACTGTGCAGTCTAGCTAATATTAGGTGAGCGAAGTTTAGATATCATTTTTATGTGGTTTTAAATAAACAACACTAAATGATAGTATAAATTACTGTATGTACTAATTTAATGTCACCTATATGCCACATTGCTTTGATGTCTGAATAAAAGAGCATGTTACTTAATTAAAGGAAGCAATTTTGGTGTCTATAACAATTAAAAGTCTTCTAAAAGATTTAAAAAGCCTTCAATGCTGGTACTTTGATCCAGTCATTTTGATGTTGGTAAAGCCAGCATAGATTGCAGTCCATTAGGAAGATTGTGGTTTCATTCATTGTATCAGAAAATCTTTGGCTGGAGCTCAGATAATTTAAAGTCTATTTTGTTAGATCAGTTGCAAAGGTATAAGTATGATCTTGATCAATTTAGCGCTTTTAGCCTATAAAAGGAATGCTATAATCAGGAAGTTTATAATTCTGATCTTTAATTTTAACTTAACTTTAAACTTGACAAAGTACTGGATATAGCTGGACTATAACAATTTTATATCAAACATGACATTGTAAACTGGAAAACAACAGATTAATTGACGTTAGTAATTTTGGAATAGCCATTTCTGCACTGTACACCTTATCATGAGGTCAAACAGTGTTACATATAGTTAGCACTCGTGTGTATCCTATAAAGAATCATCCATTTCTCGTTTTATAGTATAAAAATAGGGAAATTTTTTATAGAATAATCTTGTGGCTGTAACCTTTACTTGTATTCAAACTCTTGTGGCTAGTTGCTAAAAACATTATATCACACTTAAGTACATTCTTCACTTATAGTCTCTCCTATAATATTGTTTCTTATCTATGCTATAAAAGATGCCCGATGTTCAATCTTCAGATCTTATAGTTCTTTAGTTAATCTTTATTATAATTGCTCTAGGCTAAACCCATTTCAATTGGACCTTCTTTTATATAGTGAGGCTTGAATCTGTTTTATAGTTTTTAATTTATGGTATGATAAGATCTACCATCCTATCTAGTTCTAAAAGAAATTTACCAACATATATAGATAATTGATTTTAGGATGCAGCTGAGGTATATAAAGTATATAAAATGCTATCCAATACATAATATTTTATTCTTTATCTATAAGTAACAATACAGGGGCTGTTACCTTGTGTAATGGGCAGTGATGCCAAAAAAGTATAAGTGCAACAAAAACTTTACTTAATAAAGTAGTTTTCTTGAGCTTTTAGGAAGATGGGTATGCGTTACCATAAGAACTGAGTTTGGGTACTTGTTTGGGCTCTATCCAAATAGGCTATGTGCAGAGGGGCACAACAAGCCAAATATATCCTATGAATTTAAGGATACTTGAAGAGTATGCCTTTTTTTAGAACTAGTGGTGCCCAACCCAAAAAGGGGGAGCCGCCATGCATCTTTAATTGCAAATGAGCCAAATAAAGGGATTATTAGAAATAAAATAATTCCTAATATAGCCCCTAAGTTATCAGCCTAGGAAGCCATATCAGATGGGGAGGAAGCTTTGAGGAAACTTTTGTCTGGCGCCTTCTTTAGCTGGCGGACTATGGCGGATATCATAGGAGTGGGGGCATCAGCGGCATGTGGCATAAGGATCAGAGGATGCCTTCAAGTATCGCCTCAATTAAAAATAGCCTATTTTTAGGGGGTGGGGGATGTCAAACCAGCTCTTGGATTTCTAAAGACATTTAAGAAACATGGATGTAAAAGCATCTCAAATAGAACTCTGTGCTTTCAATCTGGAAGTTCACTTAAGGTCAAGCTGACCTTAATTATGTTATAATTTTTTAAATCATATCAACCAAAACTCAGAAGCTTTTAGGCCAGTTAGCTTTATTTGAAGACACAATCTATTTGAGGGTGTAGGTATTATGATATATAGTGGGGAAAGGAATTGTGAGCACACTTTTAAAAAAAGCACTGATATTGCAATTAAGCGTAATAAAGCTCTCTAAATTCACACAGGTATCAGGAACAGTTTACCACACTGGCTGAAACCTAACTTGAAAATGTAAAAAATAAGCTTTATATTATAAAATATTTTTTAAGGTTGAGGTTAAGAACATCTATCCAACTCCATATATTTATATAGAAAAAATACATATAACAAATATTATTTTGTTACAGTTTAAGTTTTTCATTTTATTGAACATTGTCTGATGATATGTATAACTTGGCCAAAGTTAATAAGAAAGTTTGAGAGATTGATTAATCCTATAGCTAATAATCTCATGTTTTTCTTTGTATATAAGGAAGTAATATTGAGTCAAATGAAGTTCTAATATAAGTCCTTCATAGTGTCCAACTTTCATCCTAAAAGATGTATGAATATATGCTTATAGAATTTCACCTATCTAATGAAAGAAAATGTTATGCGCCTAAAATCATAGCCACTGCATTGTATATGGATGGATGGGCATTCATAAGTATGTATCAGATTTTAAACTAGCTTCATCCAGAAAAACTATGAATCCACCCCAATTTTAAACATTTATAAAGTTCTTGAGTGATTAATATAAAAGCGTTAAAAATTCTCTAAAGCCATATGAGGTGATGAACAGTACCTTGATCTATAAAGGTATAAAATTTATAGAACAAGTATAAAACTGGTAATATTCACTTAACGAAAGGTATGCTACAAGAACCCTTACAATCTATATCAAGCCAAAATGATACAAGAGCCTGGTGAAAATTTCAGGTACTCCTCTCTCATATACTGATGCTATCCTATTTATTTCTAGAAAATGAGTCTTCTAAGATCTCAGTAAGGATCAATAGGATAGATTGAGATTGAGATTGCAGAACAGAACTTTATATCCAAGATAAGCTCTGACACAAAGTGCTAATCAATAAGATATATTTCAAAATTCTCATTAAGTTGAAGTCTCTAGCTCAGCTCCTTCTTTTAATGAGTTAGTATATGACAATATATAGCTATCATGTTAACTTCTCCAGTAAGTTATGGGGTGTTTAATAAATTTTTTCTTAGCTTAAGCCTTCTAGAGGTAACTTTAATGTTCATTTCAACTATTGAGTTAATTAGGACTTCACAAACTTATTAACTTTTTTAGCACTAGTGGTGCCCAACCCAAAAGGGGGAGCTGCCACGCATCTTTATTTGCAAATGGTCCAAACAAAGGGATTATCATAAATAAAAAATTTCCAATATAGCCCCTAGGTTATCAGCCTAGTAAGCCATATCAGAAGGCGAGGAAGCTTTGGGGAAAC
Organism: Massospora cicadina; assembly: GCA_022478985.1. NCBI lineage: Eukaryota > Fungi > Entomophthoromycota > Entomophthoromycetes > Entomophthorales > Entomophthoraceae > Massospora > Massospora cicadina. Next base: position 17,781 of record JAKSZP010001748.1, read on the forward strand.
TTTTGTCCAGTGCCCGCTTTAGCTGGCAGACCATAACGGACAACATAGGGGTAGGGGCATCAGTGACACGGGGCATGAGGAGGTATAGCTGTGGGTTTTCTTTGCTTATGAGGCCAGCGGTATCCATCGCCTCAACGTATTGAGCAAGTTGATGCCCAGCAAAAGTGATGAGAGCTGGCACACAAGTGAAAGACTTGATGCGCTGGTGGGTTTGGGGATAGTTGGGGTCAAATTAAGAGATTTTGCCGCATCAATGCAAGCATGGCTCGCACCAAAAGCGAGCTCCTCAATCTCATATTTTGCATCTTCCTCTGGAACATTGGGAAAATTGGGGATAGGTATACCCTCAACCAGGGGTTCCATCGCCCCAGGGAGTTGCTGGCGTAGTATGGTGTTGGCAGGAGCAGCGGCGACTTCAACTGCCATTTTATTTATATTTTTATAAGCTGGAAAACCGTTTTAAGGCGAAAATGGCAGGGGCATGAATTGAGAGGATTGACAAAGAATTCCTCCAAAGCAAAATCAGGCTTAACATTATAAGCCTGATCCAAATCATCAATCCATTTGAGCGTTTTGAATGGATTTAAATTGGCTAGTGTTGGCCCAGCCACCGTAGTTGATAGGTTGGCAGCACCTGATTGGCTGCAAGCTGTTGACCATGGCAGATCAGCTGAAACTGTTTCAGCCATCATCTCAAGCTGTAAATTGACTGAATTTTTAAAATTCTGATTGGCTGCAGCTTTGGAAGCCACGCCAGAATTTGCTGAGGTTGGGGATGGGAGGATCACGCCCCATTCAAAAAATTGGGGTGAGGCAGCTGCCGTGGTGGCGCTGGAGGGGGAGATGTGGAAGCAGCAGAAGCAGAAGCCATAGGGCACTTGTGCTGCAAGTGATTGAGCTCAAAACACAAGGGGCAGATGGCATGGCTGTTTTCAATGCACGCCTAAAAAGGATGATCAGGGGCAGACCTGATCACGGTGTGGGGGGAATCATGAGGTGGGTGTTGCAATGAAATGGGAGGATTGAAGTGAAGGCGTGAGGGCCCACCAGATGATTTACCCCATGGGGCACCACAAACTGCAACATGGGGTCTGTGCCCTAAATGGCCAAACCCTCCATGAGCTCATGGTGGAGGCATTTGGGGGAAAGGAAGGAGGGCAACCTGGCGAACTGGACCGCCAAAGTGGCCTCATCCAGGAGCTGGGTGCGAACGGTGGGCAAAGGAATTTTTTTATAAATTAATTGCAGCTTGGCTGCTGCTGCTGCATCAGCTTCAGAGCAGAAGCCAAGGTCAAAGTACCCCTTAAAGGGGTGGAAGTCAATATAGCCAGCAGGTTTAAAAACCACCGCGGCCATGTCAAGGATGGCCGCGCTTGCATATGGGAAGAGATTCCCATATTTGAACCAGAGGCCAAAACGCAAATTGCTCCATGGGAGCACCAAAGGGCTCTGTAACACCACATTAAAGCTTGCAAGGTGGTGGGCCAAGTCCTGAGGGGGACATAACGCCTGGTAGCGTTGGGAGGGCTAGCAGAGCCATCCCAGGCGTGCTTCAGCGGTGGCTGAAAGACTCCAGATGGCGGCGCACCATCACCCTAGACTGGGGTAGCAAGCATCAATTGCACTGATATTGGTAGGCTTTGGCTCGATCAAGTGGTCGCGTTTGTTTTTAAAAAATCTGAATTTGGTTTAGATTTGGGTATTAAAGAAAAAGAATGATTTCACAGTCTTATAAACTAGATTAAAATCTCTTGAGAAATCATCTAATAAAAACTCTAGTGGTAATATCTTTATAGATCAAGCGATATCCTAAAAAGATTAACTTAACTGTAAAGTAGATGATGTGCCTAAAGTGGAGATAGATTATAAAGCATCATGGTGCACTCTTTCATAGAGTATGATCTATAATGTACAAAAATTTGAAGTGGGTCATCCTGGGACAAATATACCACACAAAGAATTTTTTTCTAGTAGTACAGGTTTTGAGCTTAAAACCTGCACTAAAGTGGATGCAGTTTTACCTGCTAGGCTAACTTTTTCAAAAAAACTCCATACTTTAAGTAAAAATTAAAAGGGAAGTAAGAGGGGAGGGCAGACCACAGGCAATTTGGCTGAGGATAAAGGATCAAGGATCTGGGCCGCTAGGGACCTAGCACCCCCAACCATTGCTGATTGGTGATTGCCATTGCTAGCCATGGGTCTAGCATTGGCGGGCTTACAGGCCATTTGATCTTTAACTGATTTATTGCTTTGTCATGTATGACAAGCGATCTGGCAGGAAAAGCCAAACATGTGGCTTTGTAACACCTGGGGATTAGGCATGAGAATTTTTGTGATATGTCAGAGCTGATTGGAGATAATCTTAATGGTCTTCAACACCAAACCTTTGTGATGGGGACGCTCATTGGCCAAACTCTTGGCAATGAGAGCCGAGTGTATCACCCATACACAATAATGGTAGATGAATGCTCACAATTGGATTGGGGATGATTGTAGGGGTTTTGTGAAAGAAAGGTCCTGTGACGGATGCATTTCCATCAACAATTGTTCACCCAACAATATGTAGTGCATCAAGGACCAATTTCTTTGAACATATCACATTCATAATATTGGTGAGTGATATCTGCTTCCAGTTTAGCGCATACAGGGCAGTCCTTGTGCAGGTAATCTGGTCCGCTGTGTTTATCAAATTTAAATTTACGGTGAAAAATCTGCCAGGTTACTGATTGTTGCTTGGAAATTTACTAGTTGGGAGTTTAGGCCTAAGATCAACTCCTTCGTTTGGTAGTTGGTGTCATGGCCTTTGGATGCCCAGTCATCCAAGATTCATGGTCAAGTGGGTGGGTTGCACCCAGGTTTTGGTAGCAGATCACCATATTCAATCTGGGTCAATTTGTATCTGATATTGATTGACTTGGCGACATATTTGTGGATGATTCAATTTCATTCTTTCTAATTTGTTGTGGAAATAATTGTGGAATTATGGGCCTCGACATCCTGTGGAATTGGTCGGCATCCTGATCTGTTATTTTGAATGACCAGTCACCCAGGCGCACTGCCTGATTGCACAGTCGCCAGTAATGTGAGGTGCCTTTTTTGGAGGGTATTTGCGGGTGGCTCGCCATCCATTCATGTAGTGAGATGGGTGATACTGGCTCCTGAAGGCCCTGAGCTCTAGCCCAGTTCATGCTCCAAGCTAGGGTTGAGCAGCGCATGTGCGTTTGCATCAGTTTGAGGAATGCCTTCGCCCATATCTGCCAAGTGTGGGATTCGAAGTCCAGAAGGCCCATGCCTCCTTTGGACTTCAGTTTGGACAGGGTTTCTAGTGATATTGGTTCCACTTTCGCCTTGAACCATAGGAAGGTCTGGAGCATTGTCCTAATTTTTTTTCTCCATGTTCAGGCTCATGGGCAGCACATGGGCAGCATACCACAATTTTGAGAAGATGAATACATTGATTGCCATCACTTTATCCTTGAGGCATTATCTGAAATTTTTCAGGATGCCATTCAGACTGATAGACTTGATAATAACTCTTGATCCGTTTCCAGTACTGCTGGCCCCTTATCATTAAATAGTTTCTGGGGTATCAGATCATCTGGGAGTTTGTGATTGGTGTTGTGTTGGTCAGTGGGCTGAAGTTTTGGATGTCGATCCTCCTTACAGAGGCTTTTGCCAAGCTTATCTTTGTGTTTGACACTAAATGGTATAGGTCCAGTAGCTCCTCTGCGCCCGTGGGTCAGTCCGTGAGCTAATACCTAACACCATATCATTAGTGAAGGCCAACATTTTTAGTGGCATTTGGTTGGGGTAAACTAGGCCCCAGAGTCTCGCATCCACCGCTGCCAATAAAATGCTAGCTGCAAAATTAAACAAATGTGGTGACATAGGATCGCCTTGTCAAAGATCATGGCACAACCAGTATGTCATTGGTTACGCCATCTGCAACTATTATCTTGGTTATCAGGCCTGAGTACAGTGTTGTTATCCATGATCTAAAGGTTTTGGAAATGCCAACCGCTTTCAATGCCTCATGTAGGAATGACCACGCTACCTGATCGTAGGCCTTTTCCATGTTGAGGAACATGATATATCCCTGCTTGGTTCCCCATGCATTTTAGAGTATGTTTTGGACCGCACTGATGCTGTCCCAAATACTCTGGCCCTTGATGAACCCGTTTTGGGCCTTATAAACATTTGCGGTGCCATTGCCATCATCCAATTTGATAATATGTGCATCATCAGCTTATAATCAGTGTTGGATAGTGTTATTGGGCGCCAGTTCCATAGTTGACGTCAGAGTCCCTTTTTGTACAATAGTACAATCTGGGTCTCCTGACCTCCTTGTATTTGCTATCCATTTCACAAACAGTAATTAAATAGGGATTTTAGTTCCAGCGTGATGCAGTCATGGAATGCACTATACAACTCTGAACACATGTTGTTGGGTCCCAGTGCCTTTGTTCTTGGCAACTCTTTTAGCACTCGCTTAACTTCATCAATCAAAATTTCAGCAGATAGGTTAGCAAGATCTTCCAGCATATAGCCCCCGAGAGCTGGCTTGGCCAGGTCAATTAGGGCATCCATTGCTGACTTGCTCGTTACTCATTGGCAGATTAGCTCACTGTAGAAGCGTTCAATCTTGCACTTGATCATTTCTGGGTCCATTGATACTTCCCCTTCCACCGTCTCTACTTCCCATATCCTAGCCTTGGTTCATATTTCCTTGAGGTGTGCCAGGCCCACTTTTGTCATTGTCCCCACTAAGCTCTGATATTGGTAGGTAGAGTTGGTCTTTCTCCTCAAATCCTGTTTCATCATTAAGGCCTGATACCTTTTGTGCATTGTTCAGTACTCGCTCCACCATCCTTCGCTGTCCCACCTAATGCACTTCAACCTCTCCAGTGCAGTTTTCAGCTGTTTTGCAGCAGCAGTTCACTTGTAGATTGTCATTTTTTTGAACTTCATTCTATTGTGCTTCATCTTCTCTTTGATCCTGATCCATCATTCCAGAAGGTCTATCTCTGGGTGATGATCCAGATACAAGACCAGTCAATCCAGTCCAGCTTCAATTGTTCAGCGCCATTCCCTGTCCCCCAGCGTGGTGGGTACCAGTTGCCATTTTCAGTTCCTTGGGGGTTCTTCTAGCTCAATATCCATTTGGACGATCATGTGGTCACTTTCAGCATTTATATTGACTTTGCTGTTGGACAGCAGCGGCCTGAGGTCAGATGACTCAAGTATATAATTTAGGCATGAACCAGACTGTGGGTTACTGACAGAGTCATATGTCCATTTCATTAGGTTGGCAAGGTCAGCGTCCTCCTCATCAATTGTGAGGCGTATCCCCAATTTGACTAGGTATTCTAGCATCTCATTGGCCTTCCAGTTAGTACTTTCGCTTGTCAGGAACATATCCCGACTCATATTTGTCCAAAAGTTTAGGTCTCCTGCTATAACCATCCTTGAGTCAGCTGTTACTTCTGATAAAAATTCCCAAAATATCCAGTTTTCACGGGGCTTTGGCAGAGCATAGACTGCCACCACTCAAAGGCTCTTGCCAGTTTCTTTATGCGTAGAAGTCACTATCAGGATCCATCCAGAATGAGTTTCCTCCTGAATTCCAGGTCTATGTTCTTGTTCAATATGAAGATCGCCACATGATCCATCCAGAGCGCCTGATAGTCTATTTGGCAGGACCATGGGTGATTCTTCACGTCACATATTGATCTTGGCAACATTTCCTTTTGGAAACCTTCTTGCATTTCTGATATTAAAATTATGTCTATATTATTGTTTGTCTTTAAATGGTATAACTTCCGCCTTCTCATTTGTATGCTTGCCATCCCCCAAGCATTTTTGGTAACAATCCTCATTTTCAGGTGCCCAACTCACAGGTATGAGGATTGGTATTTTTGGGGTTTTGAATTGAGTTGCAGATAGAGGTTTGCTTGTTGATGGTCAGTGTCACTGAGGGTGGGCGGGGGGTATTGGTTGACCTTTGGCGTCGGTTTGATGGAGCATGTATTGCCTTACTGGGCATTCTGTGCATTGGGAATTCATTCGCCATCCCCATCTCCCTATTGATGGACAATGGGACAGTTTGATTAACAGCTCCAGGTGCTCCATGGTTTTTACTGGCAGATCAGTGGATTCCACCTCATCCATTAATCAGGTTACCATCTCTTCATTCGATTTTTGTGGATCTGGTCTTTTTGGTCATAGCCTGATTGGCTGATTCTGCCAATCACATTAATGTGATTGTTTGGTTGCTAGTCTCCTCAGGTTTGTTTGCCAAAGATTCCCAAGTTGACTTCAAATTTGCTTTCAACTTGTTGGGCTTAGGTTAAATTTAAAGGTGTCTTGTGCTGCCCATACCTTCTTGGGGGGTTTTTTGGGGTTCGCCTTATGCCATCTTTTTCCTCGCGGATTGTCCATTCCACTTGGGATGGGCATGGCGCCATCAGTTCAAGGCTCAAACCTTTGTCCATTCTGTATGATTTGGGGTTTGGGATAATGAAAGCTTGTCATCTGTTTTGGGTTGCTTGGCCACTTCTCGCTCCCATGCTTCCCTATGGGTGAGGTCCAGCTCTTGCTGTTGGCATTTCATGTCCGTGACCTCCGTTAGATTCTGTGGGATCTATTCTTTGGCTTTTGGTTAAAGGAATGTTTTGGCCCCAACCTTCATGCTCCCTCCGATGGGGTCATATTCTTACTCTCAAGGCGTCTTTCCTTTGTGATGGTGGCATTGGGCATTGTATGGCTGGTCTAGTAACAGATTTAGCATACTTGCTTTGCATCTTCCTGCTCTACGTAAATGACTCTGCTTAGGTTAGGCAGGCGGATGAATCAAGGTATGGTGATTTTATTCAGCTTCATCCATGGGGCCAGTTCATATGGCGCTTTGATTATCTGGGGGTGAAGGCACTTTGTGATGTAATCATCACTAGCTTGCTAAAATTCTCATACTTTCCCATAGTATGATAGACCGGCCTGGATTACTTTGTGCACCCAAATCTCTACTGATTGGTTAGGAGGTTTTGGAATGTCACCCACCATGCGGCTTGATTAGTGTACCTAGTCCTTTCCATTTGCAGATATACTCCCTTATATTTGATTCCGTCTCAAGGAGTTTTTACAATCCAATTTTCCTTAGATTGTGATATCTATATAGCCCCGTTTGGGCACCTAGTGGTGATCAAAGTCCCCTCCTGCTAGCACCTCCTCAAGCTCCTGATAAATCGCCGTTACCATGTCAAACCACTCCTCCTCCTCCAGCTGCAGGTGGATTTGGATTGCATCCTTTAGATATAACTTAGGTGCTTGGCGGTCTGTGAAGCCTCCACTGATTAGTGGCAGATGTATTTGATATGGCTTCTGGCCCCATTCCATGTGTTATCATCAGTATGGGCTGCCGCGGCGCTGTATTACTTTGATTTAGTGCTATGCTTTGGTATTTCAGTGGGGTTTTTCTCTTCATTATTTAGCTTACTGACTCATTGAGGATAAATCCCCAATTGAGGAACGCTTCTATCCGGAATATGCTGATAATGTGGCGATTAATGCTCCTAGCCATTTGCGCTCCAATCTCAAGGCTCTGCCACTTGAGGGCATCATTCATCAAAATTCCCAGTCAGTACCATTTGAGGGCGGATTCCAGACTGCCCATTGGGTGCAGGTGTTTCTGGAGAGCCTCCAGCGTAATTGAACTACACTGGCACCAGTCCCTAACCATAATGCTGTTCCACCCGCCATCTGTGAATATTTGTGCAATGGCATCCAGAACTCCCACCTCGCACCATTGAAAGGCTTTATTAGGGGCAAAACCTTCTGCGGCATATGGGGCAGCTACCATCAGTTCCAGGAAGGATTGCTTCCAATCCTGGATGGTTTCAATTTGGATCCCCGCTTTGAGCCATTCTCAGCCCAGGTCCAGGGTCTTGACTCCTTTCATCGCTGATGCTTCCTGTAGTGAAATCTTTTGTTCCATCCATGGTTGGGGCAGATCTGGGGTGAACCCCACTGCATCCCAGTCTGTGGCTTTGGCTAGTGTGACAGCGTCATGCCAGAGCTTCCATTTCTTGATAGGGAACGGTCAGCCTCAGAGGATTTCATGGATGGGTTTCGTGACTCCCAGATCCGCCCATTCCTGAACTTGGTCATTACTGGCTCCTGCGTGGAATCAGTATTTCATTTTCAGTGGGGTGAATCCATTGGCAGACCAATTAATGGCCTCTTCCAGCGACCAATCCTGGAAGGGTCCCCACTCTACCACCTTCTCCTTCATCCAGACCACCTTCATTAGGTCAGATTTGGTGGCCAGCAGGATTTGAGTGTATGACCAGTGTAGGGCCTCGGTGGCCTTTAACCCAGCTGCAATCCATGGCAATGCCTCCTCTGGGGAGAAAGTGATGTTATAGTATTCCAGCACAGTGTTAACTGGAATGGTATTTCAGGCCCATGTTAGGAGAAAGTCTATAAAACTCCTGTTTCCAGCGCGGTGGTGCATGGTGCACAGAGCCAACGCAAGGAAACTAGCCATTAGTACCAAAGCTACTGGAGCCCATCAGAGGGTGCTGGAGCAAAAATGGCTAAAGCAAAGGAGTGTGATAAATAAACAACCAAAAACGACGCGGTGCACAAGGAGGGAAGGGGTAAACATCCCAGGTTGGAGGGTACCTGGGCGAACCATTGGCGCACTAGGGGATAATCTCATCATATTTAAAAAAGAATGGTTAAAGTAGTGCAAGACCTCCTTGAAGCGGTCCATGCACAGGATCATCTGAAATAACATTTAATAAAATGGTAAAAATGGGGAAGTTTATTGTTGAAAAGTCGACCAATAAGGAATGTTGGTCACAAAAATCAAATTTAAACAGCGTCAGGGTAATTTGGAGTCTGCTAAAGCAGTCCCAAGCACCAATTCACCAATAGGCAAATGCTTCCATATGAAATTGGTAGAATAAGCTGAAACTGACTTCACTTGAGTAATTGATTGAAGTTGTACTCTACCCTAACGCGTAATTTTGTAAATGGAAAGGGTTTTGAAACCCTGTTCCTCAATCAACTGAATTGAACTGTCCATGTTAATTGAATATCTCATCCATTTTAACACCTGGGCCAATGCAAGGGGCTGGGCGTTAGGCACCTCACTAGTACCAACCTGGGCATATTTGTCTTTTACCCAGAGTTGGTCTACTTTGTGCTTGAGGTCAGGGAGGGCCTGAAGCTTCACCTTCTGGGCCTCCTGCCGCCCATCCTTATCCTTGGGATTGGTGCCCACTATCATGTCATTTAAGCATGTCATTACCCTCTCCTCCTGACGGGGCTCAACCCCCCTTCAGGGGCTTGCGCTAGGGAAAAGTTATTGTGGGCCAGGGCCAACTTCATTGCAGTAACAGTCAGTTTGGGTTGAGAGCCAGTGGCCTGAGAGAAACGCTTATGGAAGGCTTTAATCAGAGCTTGGGCATGCATACAGTCGCACGCTGCGACCCAACTGTTCTCTGCAGAATCAAAACCTTCCAAGATACCAGGTACTCAAGTCTTCTTTTAACACGGCGGGAGGCTACTATTTCCTCCACTTCCCACTTTGGCGCCTCACTCACGAGATAGGCCTCAGGAGTCTCTGGTGGGGGCTCTCAAACAACTTTAATTTTCTCTCATGAAAGACAGAGAAGATCTGAAATGAAGAGGGAAGATCTAGCTGGTATGAGGCATGGCCCACCTTTCTAACAACGCGGTAAGGGATAATCCTCTTTGGTCCCAGCTTCTTGCATGGCTGCTTGATAGGGATGTTATGAGCATCAAGCATCACGAGATCCCCTTCTTTATATGCTGGACCCACTCAGCGCTTACCATCAGCGTTCTCCTTATACACTTGCATTGCCGCCTCCAAGCTCGTGGAAACCCCCTGGTGGACCTTCTTGATAGTCTTGGCAAAGTCCACCACCGCTTCAACCTTAGATCCACAGCTAGGCTCCATGTTAAAGGCGGGGTTAAAGCCATGGTTGGCGAAAAAAGGGGAACAACCAATCGAAGAATGCAAAGTGTTGTTGTAACTAAATTGGGCCATAGGAAGGTGAGAAACCCAAGCTGAATGATCTGCGGCGGTGTAACACCGCAGAAACTGTTCCAAGCACTGGTTCACTAATTCAGTCTGCCCATCTGATTGGGGGTGATAGGCAGTTGAACGGCAGGGGGTGAATCTGAAGAGTATTACACAACTCTTCCCAAAAGCTGGAGATAAACTGGGGTCCCCAGTCACTGGTAAATTTCATGAGGAACCTTATGGAGCGCAAACACATGAATGACGAAGAGCCTAGCCATCTCAGCCATGGTTATTGTAATTCTGCAAGGAATAAAGTGGGCGAACTTTGTAAACTGGTCCACCACCACCATAATGGCATCATAACCATCAGAGACAGGTAATTCCACAATGAAATCCACCAATAGGGAAGTCCAGGGGCCCTTCAGACTTCTGGACTGGTACTAACAACCCCACTAAAGGTTGAAGATTTGGTTTCATTTGGTTGCAGATCAAACACCTTTTACAATACCTTTCCAACTGAGCAGTCAAGCACTTCCAATTGTAGGTGCGTCGTTTAGCTCCAAAGTCTTTGCTTTCCCAGGATGACCAATAGTGAGTCCATCATGATGGTCCTAGTTGATTTCCAGGCGCAGTGGTCCATCAGGAGCCCATAGGCGCCCCTGAAACCACACTATCTCATACTTCACATGTTAAACCCTGGATAGGTCCTCTTGATTCAAAGCGCTCTTAGAAAGTACCTGTAAGTCCCGGGGAACGTCCTCTGGGTGTCAATTGGGCCATTTTCCCATTCACAAGCAAGAAGGTACTGAAGAGGATGACCATACCCCTCGTTACTCAGGGCTATCTCGCTCACATGGTAGATGAGCGCTGGGTAACAGCCCTTCCACTTTGGATCCTGCTTCTGGTACCCACACTCTCCTCAGCAGAACTGCTTTGAGGAATCAGTGAAATCTGCACCGGAGATTGCCAAAATGAAATTGATCGCAACTAATTTGAGTGACAATCAGCCCAATGCTTGGATTTCAAATGGTCAAAAAGGTATGAAGACTGATCTATCAGCTGGAATGCCCAATAGTTTCAATTCAGTTAACATGACAATCAGAAAAATCTCCCCCCTCCCAAATCTGTCAGGCATCACCCCCAATGGGCAGGTAATAGCATCGGATACCATTGATGAGGTTTTGAAGTTTCCTGCTGGAAAATTGGGCGTTGCACCTGATGCAATGCCACTGACTTAACGAATGGCCCAGCGACCAAGCACAGGCGGGTTGGGCATCCCAAACCCATTCCCAACTAAATGGGCCCACCCCTATGTGGGGTGGCCTTGGGGGATTCCCACCACTCATTGGGTCAAACACCGTCGCACCAACCGTCAGAAACGTAGTTGAGCCTTGGTTCAGACATTTGAGGTCGAACTGGCAGTGACTCAGCCCACCACCAAATTTTTCAATGTCAGTTCCCAGGGAACTAACCCGCCCATTCCTAAATAATTCGCCAGTTAGGTTGAACTTGCAGGACCCGATCCTGGCTTGTTTTCCCTCCAAATCAACAACTATTTAATCAGTCACATCGCACTGAGAAAATCGTTGGTCAATTTTTCTTCCTTAAATTTTCCATTAAAATCTTCCCCAAAATTTAGTTTTTATATGTTGAAAATTAAGCTGCCTTATCCGCTGACGCTCTTGTACCCCTCAGGGTTAATGGCTGAGTGCATCAGGTACTTTATCTTGTGCCTATACAAAATTCTGGCTCACCAGCAGATATTGGTAGGACTCCTTTCCAGTTCCATATTTGTCATATCAGCAGCAGTGCCTTGGGCATTCTGGTTTGCCGTTCAGGTGCTCTGGCACCCTGGCTGGCAGGCCAGTCTAATTTTTACTTGCTGTTCACCTGACAGTACCATAGTATATTTGGCTAATAGCAGCTGAGAAAGGACTACCTTTCTGAACATACTATATTCCTCCGCATTTTCCAGAGGTGCAAGCGCTGGCTTGTTGGCCAGGGGAGAAGGAATTTGGGACACAATTTTATTTGGTGGAATCATCAACTGTGTGTTATGAACTTCTTCCTCCTTTGGATCAGGAGCTAAAGCAGGGTTGTGGCTCAAAGCATCCACCAAACCATTATCCATGCCCTTGGTGAACTCATAAGAGAATGCAAATTGGGAAAGAGTCTCATGACAACGGGTCTGCTGTGGGTTAGGACATGAGGGGCGCGGTAGTACAGCAAGGCACGGTGATCTGTACATATGCAGAATAGTTGGGTAGAGCCATGTAAATGGTGACGCCTATATGTCAGCACCTCCACCACTGCGAGTAACTCCTTGTTGTAAACGGCGTAATTCAACTCAAGCAGAGACTTTTTATAGAAAAATATCCTACTGGATGCTCTATCCCATCTTCGCCTACATAAAACAAGGCAGCCGCTAAGGTGAAGTTGGAGGCATCAGTAGACACAATGAACTCTTTTGAAGGGTCGACATGGCGAAGGACAAACATGGACAACTGGGTGCACTTCACTGCTTGGAAAGCATCCTCCAAAACAGGGGACCACTGAAGCACCTTTGCACCTCTAGCCTTATATAAGGGTGCTGCCACCTCAAAGAGTTCGGGCGTGAATTCCTTGAGGAACGTACACATCCCCAAAAAGCTTCTCAATTCCTTGACTGAGGTGGGGGTGGGCCACTCATGTATAGCCTTCTCCTTGTCTGGAGTTATCATGTGTCCTTGGTCAAACATGACGTTGCCTAGAAAAGTGACCTGGGACTTGAAAAATTCACACTTGCTAATCCTCAGCGTAAGGCTGGCTGCCTTTAACCTCTCCACCACTTGCCAAAGGTGTACTGCATGGGACTCTTGGTTAGGGGAAAACGCCAGGATATCATCCATGTAGGCAACCGTGCATACCCCTAACAAGTCCCCCAACGCTGCATCAATGCAGCGTTGAGATATAGCAGGGGCATTCTTAAGCCCAAAGGGCATGAACTGAGACTGGAAAATTACTTTTCTGGTACAGAATGTGGTCAACCACACTTGCCCTTTTTTAATTCGAATCTGATTGAACAAATTGAGGCAATCCAGATTGGAAAAGACCTTAGCCTTCTCCACATAGCGTACAATTTGAGAATCTAAAGGGATGGGATGTAGATCTGGTACAGTGACTGTCGCGAAATAAACCCTAGGCTCCGCTAGAGTGCCAGGCCAACCAGTATGAAGACTGGTGGCCCTTTGCTGTTTCGCCAACATTGGTGTACCAACCCCTATAAGTCCTGAATCCAACCTACCAACTAACTACCAACAGCTTCGTATTTAGCCCCAGGCATCCTCAGCGTGTGCCCTGGCGAGTCCTGCCCCCTTCCTGGGTGGCTATGGCACCTCCCGCGCTGCACCCCACTAGGGTTGGTGGCTATGCAGCTCATCCACTGGTAGCCAGCTGGCCAGGTTCTTACTGGTTCCTCATAAGGAGGAGGTATGGGAGATGGCAGCGCCGGCCACTCCAGGCGTGATCACCCGCGCCTATTGGGGATCCTTAGTCCTATCTACTCCTAATCTAGCTTCTCTAAGCCACTATCAAATAAGTATAAAATTGGTGCAAGAGAGATGTTTATTAGGAGGAAGTGAATGACTATTCATACTACTTTCAGGGCTACTGCACCCAAGTGCTCTTTGGCCAATCAACTACTGGAAAACCCATCGGCCTCTTGATTCCAAACCTCTAGCAGATTATAAACTCATTAATTCATACTTCATAGCAATTACCTTCAGATCTACTCATCTGATCACCAAATATTAAATTAGGTCAATCCATCCTCAGCATAAGTCGCTGGTCGATCATATATAAATTCATATTTAAATAGGACTTTGAGCATCCTTGGCTTGAGTTGCCGGTGCTCCAAATTAGTTGCAATTCCTATATAATTGATAACGAATATGTTGACTTTCTTCCAGATAATCACAATTATTTCTTATGGCAGTTGGCATAGGGGTAAGATTTTGCTGACTCAAATTATAGTTAGCAAATCATCGTTAGATGCTGGTAGTTGAAAACATCAGCTTTCTGCCAGAAATTCCCACAATCATCACGATTTTGATAGTTTTCACCAAACTGGGAATCTGCTGAACCTAAACTTGGTTAGTATTTTTATAACATTAAATTGTATCAGACTAGGTGATTATCTGGCAATTATGCCTAACTAACTGAAATCCCTAATTCTGATACTATCAGAAGGATTCATCTGGTTAAAACTCTGACATTTCCCTCCACTTAACCAGATGATATCCTTCAGCATGACCCACCCCAATGGTGGGTCAAGACCTCCAAGCGCCCTCACAAAGGAGTGCTGGTCTTAACCAGTGGCAAAAGCCACTCCATAACCAAAACCTCCAACTACTCAAGAAGCCCACTATTAAAACCCCCTGTAGTGAGCACCACTGTTGTAAAATCGACCCTGGGCTCCGCTAGTGTGCCAGGCCAACCAGTATAAAGACTGGTGGCCCTTTGCTGTTTCGCCTTCATTGGTGTACCAACCCCTATAAGTCCTGCATCCAACCTACCCACTAACCACCAACAGCTTCGCTTTTATCCTCAGTCATCCTCAGCATGTGCCCCGGCAAGTCCTGCCCCCTTCCTGGGTGGCTCAGGCACTTCCACGCTGCCCCACCCTTGCAACCCTTCACCAACCCATCAGGGCATGCCCCAGTGAGTCCATCCCCCTTCTTGGGCGGCTATGGCACCTCCCACTCTAACCCCACTAGGGTTGGTGGCTATGCAGCTCATCCGCTGGTAGCCAGCTGGCCAGGTTCCCATTGGTTCCTCATAAGGAGGAGGTATGGGAGCTGGCAGCGCTGGCTACTACAGGCGTAATCACCTGCACCTATTGTAGATCTTTAGTCCTATCTACTCCTACTCTAGCTGCTCTAAGCCACTATCAAATAAAGTACAATTGGTGCAAGAAAGACTCTTATTAGGAGGGAATGAATGACTAACTATACTACTTTCAGGGCTACTGCGCCCAAGTGCTCTTTGGCCAATTAACTACTGGAAAACCCATCGGCCTCTTGATTTCAAACCTCTATCAGATTGTAAACTCATTCATCCATACTTCATAGCAATTCCCTCCAGATCTGCTCATCTGATTACCAAATATTAAATTAGGTCAATCTATCCTCAGCATAAGTCGCTGGTTGATTGTATATAAATTTATATATAAATATGACTCTGAACAGACTTGGCATGAGTCACCGGTGCTCCAAATTAGTTGCAATTCCCTAATGATTGATAACGAATATGTTGACTTTCTGCTGAAAATCCCACAATCATTTCTTATGGCAGTTGGAACATGGATAAGATTTCGCTGACTTGAATTATAGTTAGCGAAATCATCTTTAGATGCTGGTATATGAATACATTGTCTTTCCGCTGGAAATTCCCACAATCATTAAGATTTTGATAGTTTGCACTAAACTGAGAATCCGCTGAACCTAAACTCAATTAATATTTTTATAACATTAATAGTATTGAACTAGGCGCTTAGCCGGCAATTACGCCCAACTAACCAAAACCCCTAATTCTGATACTATCAGAAGGATTCATCTGCTTAAAATCCTGACAGTGACATTGTTGAGGTTCCCATAGTCTACACATGGGTTTATAGTATCATCAGCCTTCTCAACAAAGAGAATTGGGGAGCATACAGGGGAGGTATTCTGAAATCTGCACCTTTGGATAACTGCTCCTTCACCCACACATCTAATGCCTCTTCCTCTCAGATGGTCAATGGGTAAATAGGGGAAGAAATCCGCACCAGATCCACAATGAGTTTGAAGTCACAATCAAACTCAGAGTGATCAGGTAGTGCATTAATAGATGTGACATCAAAAAAGATTTTAAACCCTCCAAACAAGCGGGTAGGGGAACCTCCACGGTGGGCTTCAGCATTGAGGCAAGGCAAGATTGTGAAGGTGGGGCCAATGTGGCAATTCGCCATGGGCATTCTCCTCTGACAAAGGAACAACTAATATTCGACCATTCTTTAATGTTAGGGATAGGGTATTCTCTTTCAAGTTGGTTCTAACGTCAAACTTCCGCCACCACTCCACACCCAAAATGATAGGGTACAAGAGGTTTTTGATAGCTTGGAATTGATTGGACAAGTGGTACTTGCCAACCTGATAGTCCACTTTCCCAATGATCTCCATAGTGGGAATACCTTGGGACGCACCTCCCCTAACCATACCACTTGGCAAGTAACTCAGCCCAAGGTAGTCAGCTAGGCTCTGTTCCATAAAGTTTTCCATGTTACCAGTATCCACAAGAAAAGTGGTGCTGAATTTCCCTAAAGGGGAGGAAAGGGTAGTAGTCGGTAGAAAATACCCAGAATGGTATATTTAAAGTCAAAAATGCCAGTAAATCACCACCAAACTCTTCGTCTGTCATTAATATGTCACCCTGGTATGGTTTTGAATCAAAGAATGGAGAGGGATACTTGGCCAATCTTACTTCTGAGGCCACATATCGCACCATATCTTCAGCAAGGGCATAAACATTTTCATATTGTAAACGCATTCTTTTTCAAATTCCTGAGTGCTGCGAATCATGGAAGAGGTCAAAATGAGTTTTTTCTGGGGTGATTTGGTACACAGGAATAGGTTCCTTATCTGATCCATGAGAGAGCAAATATGGTTCAGAGGTATACATAGTGTTTCCATTATAGAACGCATTTTAGATGCAAATGACCCTATTCCCATAACAGCGATGGAATGCTTAACGTTATCAAGGCCAACACCCTGTTGGGATTTTTGCCTATATTCCCAGCCTGCTAGATTACCTGGTATCGCTAGGGGAAAAATTCCCTAAAGCAAAGTGAATTGAAAATCAGTTGACCTGAATTTTGGAGGAACTATGTTTGGGGGATTTTAGAATATTTGTCTGGTCGTATCCACTGGGGATTGATCCAGATGAATACCTAATATCTCATCGGGTGGAGTGGCTAACAAAATAGGGGCATCTGTTAGTGATTAACTATCAGGTGTACCAATTTGGATTGGTTGGGTTTCATCACTGACTGATTGGGAATGAATGGTGAGTTGCAAGGCGAGTGATGTCGCCTGCAACTAGCAAATTGATTGGTTTGTAAAGTGACCCGCCATAATGGGTAATAAGTCCCATTACCTAAGCAGGTCGCTAGCCAATTATGGTTGATTTGCTTGGATCGAGAGGAAAACGTTAGGAATACATTTCCAACTCTTTCCATTTGAGGTCTTGAGGATGTCCAAGGTCGGAATCCTAGTCAGGATGGGGAAGACTATTGCTGCCAATATGAGGAAGGACGATTCAATGGCAACGGCTGCTGTTTCATCAAAGAGGTGTCAACTGAGGGTTAGACAGCTGAATCCCCTATAAATTCCCTAGGATTCACTCTCTAATAATAAACAGACATACAGACATATAGACATTAATATAAAACATTATTAGTTTTATTGTAGATTTGGTAATAGTTAGACTATCAGCATGTATCGTGAAGATTCCATCTCAAGGATATTATTGAAAAGGCAATAATTGGTAGACTCTCAGAGAAGAGTAGAGATCTGAGCAGGGATCTAGAGATGAAGGGAACCACAGCTAAGGGATTGCTGCTGACTGTGTGTTGGGCCAAAGGAGACTGTCATCAGAGGATCTTAATGAAGGTCAAGGTGGACAGGATTACAGGGAATGAATCCCTAAGAGTACAATATCCAGTATTAATTAAAAATACCGGCCAAAGCATTGGGCCTGAAAATAATTCTAACTCAGCTACGGATAATAGTTGTCATACTATTATCAGATTATATATTATCTTACAACCAAAGTGCACAAGGAAATTGAACCTGTGCAGTAGAAAGATTACTAGGGTTGACCTTCTTTAATCAACCCAACGGAGTAAATTTTCACAATTTGGTGCTCACTACAGTTATAGAGAGTAGAAGGATTTATCCAGAATGTTGTACAAAGAAGAGATGCGCAAGTTGTGGACTGAGATTGCCACAGAGAACCAGAACGCCTTAAACTCTGCGGACCACTGGGAGTTCACAGCCTTGGAAGAATGAGTAACCAAGATGGAGGAAAGAGTTGATAATGTAGCCAACTTCAGGAACGAGTTACTTGGCATAGTGAACTTATTAAAGAGGAAAGAAGGAGACCTTGTCCAAGAGGTCCTATTTCTGAAAACAGAACATGAAGTGGATCGCGTTTGTTTAAGAAAATTTGGTGCGGATATTGAGAAGTTAATGAAAGAAATAGAGAAATTGAAAGCACATAGAAGTGCAAGTGAGTCTGATGTGGCCAATGATGCCAATGAATGAAGTCTTTGAATGATATTTGGGAAGATGAACACCCTGAGAAATATGCCACCCACATTCAATGCTACCTCAGAGATGATGCCCAACTTCACTCCGCAAGTGAACCAAGTAGCCAAACTGAGAGAATCGGCCTGAAATGACTAGGAGGAATTCAGAGCAACCCCTAAAGTGCCCACATTCCATCAGGATAATGCCCCAGCATTTTTTCCGACTATTCAACATGACCATGAATGGATACGGGAATTGTCAGAAGGCGTTGATAGTCATGAACTGCTTGAACACAGATTGCCAGAATCTGGTGTTACCCCAACTGGAGGGGGACAGCTGGTCTTATGCTGAGGCTAAAGCGGCAATAATGAAGGAATTTGGCAGTCCAACCCACATGTCAAAGTGCAAGAAAGCCTTTATGGGAATTCTATCCATAAAGATGAGTCTCTTACAAGCTTCGCAGATCAATTCTACCAGGAATTGCAGATCCTGATCAGAGCGAAGGTGTTAGATGACTTTGATGCAAGAATCACCTTGCAAGCGGCCCTTTGGCCCTATCACGATTTGCATCAAATCATGTCTACTGTATTCGCGACTGAGATAACTACCTCACAAATGGTAGACAATTTGAAGATTTTGGGAGCAACGTTCAATGCTCCAAATAGAAGCTTCAAGTCAAATCTGGTCCAAAGTTTGAATCCCACGAAGGGAGGCGAAGGAGCAAAGGAGACTTTTAAACTGAACTGTGCTGGGGAATAAGCCCAAGGATTTCAAATGGTTAAACAAGAAAGAAAAGGTCTGCTTCCAGTGTGGCGGGAAAGGACATTTCGCCGCTCACTGCAAAAAGCCAAAGGATCAAGTTAATGTGGTCCAGTCTAAAGAGACAGCAGTAGCCAAGGATTTGGGAAAAGGTCCTGCTGTCTAGACAATGAACAGTCTAGAGCATTGGAGAAACCTGTTCCTCCCAATATCATGAACAAAGAGATAGATATTAGTGATCTGTTTGTGGATGATGAGCAGGATCAAATATATCAAGTGTTCAACATGGACATAAACGCCATGACCAGAGCCAGGGCGAAGAAGATTGACCCGAGATAGTTCAGGAGGTTGCCCAGCCATACACCTGACAACTGGTGGAGAAGGTTCAGACCGCCAAGAATCCTGATGAGTTAACCAATGTTTGCTTAGATGAGGCTAACCTGTCAATTCCCTTAGCATGATTAAGAAATCATTTCCTGAATTATCAGCGCAGATCATTAATACCCTAGATTTGGCTAATAACGCTGCAATTTACCCAGTAAATACTCTATTACAATACTCCGAGTGTATGTATATAGATATTCAGGTGAATTGAGTAAGGGTACAGGTGATAGTCGACAGTGGAGCACCCATCAACATTGTGTCAACCAAGCTGGTGAAGAAGATGAAGATCTCTCTGGACTTGGAACACAAGAAGGAATATGGGACAGCTGGGCCAAACACCACCATTTCCTGTGGAGCGTATAGTGCACTGCCACTACAATTCAGGTCACTGGTGGTATCCGCGGCAGCAATAGTTTTGGTGAGTCAAAACTATGATATCCTGATTGGAATGGAGTTTCTGCAGAAATACGGAGTTAAATGTAACTTTGAGGATAATACATTGACCATCCTGGGTCAGATGTTACCATTAGTATATCAAAAGAATGGTGAAGTTCTGTTTAACTGGAGAAATAACTTCATCAACTTGATATACAATGATGGCATTGTACCGATTCAGTACCAATTAGTTGGTAGGAAGCAACAAGAGATGCTGGCCAAAATCCTAGAGAACCAGGGAATTCCTTTGCGTATCAAGAAGGAGAAAACCATACTGGCCAGATTGTAGATGATAGTCAACCCTGTGTTGACTCTAGAGATTCCAGAGTTGTTGTATGGAGAAGTCAGAAGCCCCTGGAAGAAGTCCAGAGTGGAGCCTTGGGTGGCTCCTGGGATAATTATGCCAGGCTATGGAGAAATATGAGTTCTATTGGAAAATATAAGCGAAAAACTGATGAAGATTAAGAGAAATCAAATCAATGTGTTTATTCATTTAATCCTGATGGCAGAATTGAGACGATTCCATGATCTTGGGTCTCTCAAGGAAATGGGATTACCAGCCAGAGCGGCCAAAAGCATCAACTTATTAGTTGATCGAGAGTAGCTCACAGATCTGCCAGAAGGGCAGAAGGAGGAGGTGCTCAAATTATACAAGATATATTGGGAAATATTCGCTCAGGATGATCACGATTTGGGATGCACGCAAGGCATAATTCACAAAGTTGATACTGGAGAAAAAAACCGATAAGAATGAGCCCAATCTGAAGATTGAAAGCCACCAAAGTGGTAGTGGAAGATGAGATCAGCAAACTATTATAGCATGGGCTTCTAGTTCCATCATCAAGTCCATGGGCAATCCCAATTCTGATTGTAAAGAAAAAGATGGATTAAATTGGGTAGTGATTGACTATCAGAGGCTGAATAAAATTATGAAGAAGGATTTGTATCCCCTACTGAGGATTGATGATGCGCTGGACCAATTAGGAGAAGCAAAGTATTTCTCCACTATGGACCTAATCTTGGGGTACTGGCAGATCAACTTTCCAGCAGAAGACCAGGAAAAATGTGCATGCATCACCACACAGGGGTTATACCAGCCGACTAGGATGCCCCAGGGTCTTTGTAATGCGCCTGCGACGTTCCAGAGGGCCATGGACGCAATATTAAGTGACCTGAAGTTATCATGCGTCCTGGTATATCTGGACAGTATCAATGTGTTCAGTAGAACATTTACTGATCACCTTCAGCACTTGGAGGAAGTGTTTAAGAGACTGTCTGTGGCTAACCTGAATATCAAGCCACAGAAGTGCCACTTCTTCAAGAAGGAGCTTGAATACCTGATATGTGATCAACGCAAATGGATTGCAGCTGCAACCCCAGAAGATAGCAGCTATTGAACAGATAGCTGTGCCAAAGAGTGTCTGAGACATCCAAGTATTCCTTGGGATGGTCAGATACTATAGAAGATTTATTTGGGACTTCACTTAAATAGCCAAGCCCTTATTTCATTTATTAAAGGATCTGAAAAAGGATTCATGTGGAATGAAGAGGCCCAGGACTCTTTCGATGAATTACACTGGTATCTGATAAATTCGCCAATTCTGAAATATCTGAGTTTTGATCAGGAGTTTATCATTCAGACCGATACTTCATTGATGGTGATTGGCGCCATACTGAGCCAAGTAGATGAACTTGGGGATGAACATCCGGTGGCATATGTGAGCTGGACACTCTCTGCCATGAAGAGGAATTACACCATAACTGAGTGTGAATGCCTTGCGGTCATTTACGCCTGTAAACAGTTTCAGGTGTATGTCCATGAACGCACTTTAAGGTAGTGACGGACCACTCTTCAGTGCGTTGGCTGAACAATCTGCAGGAAACTGAAGGATGACTGGCTCGATGGGCACTTAAGCTTTAGGCTTATGATTACAAGATAGTCCACCAAGTGGGGGCTTCTCACCAGAATGCGGATGGCTTATTGTGGTTACCAATGGTCCAATTTGGTATATCCACAGGTAAATGAGCTATTTCAGAGAATGGTCAAAGGAAGAATTGAGGATGAGCCTCGAGAAATCCAAAGTGCGCTTCAAAAAGTGATGGTAAACACCAAGATCATGGATGGACAAGTATTTAAGATGATAAATGGGAAATGGATATTATTCCCAAAACTGTCTAAGAGAGCAGCAATTGTTCAAGCTGCTCATAAGGTTGTTGGGCATGGAGGCCTGAAAAAATGACTGACCATATTTGCCAGTATTATTACTGGGAATTGATTAATTATGATGTCATGGACCATCTGGCTTGTTGCGTGGAATGCCAACTGCATAAACCACACAAGAATACAACTGGATACTGACTGGTCTGACCTGGATTTGCATGGCACACGGTATCTATTGACATGATGGGACCAATGGCGATGAGTACAGGAGGAGTGAAATACATCATAGTAGCCATTGATCATCTAATGAGATCGGTTGAAATGAAAGCATTAACCCGAGTTGATGCTACCTGTACTGAGCGATTCATCCTGGATCAAGTAGTATACAGGCATGGGTGTTCACAAGTTATACTGAGCGATAATGGGACCAACTTCAAATCCCATGTGATCCTGAGGCTAAACGAAATAATGGGGATCTGGGGAGTTGTGTCAGTACCATACCAGCTGGAGACAAACGGACTAGTAGAATGGGTCAATGGGACTCTGGGCGCGACGGTGAGTAAGCTAGTTGCAGGGAGAACTTCCACGTGGGGAACGTACCTGAGTTTAGTGATGTTCGCCTACAACATTAGTCATCATACGGCGACGGGAAAGACGCCATTTGAATTATTATATGGAAGAAAGGCCGCGTTGCCACCAATTTTATATTTGGTAGTAGAACCTACATCAGGGATGAGTACTGAACAATACCTGAACTGACTGACAAGTATCCTGACTGATATGTAATTGCAAGCATTCAATACTACCTTATAGAAAAGGATATGAGCAAAATCAACGGATAATATGAACCAACCACCATTAGAGGGATATTGAATAGGAGAAAGAGTCTCCTATTGCGATATGCATGGTTTCAGATGAAGAAACAAGTTGGATGCATAATGGTTGGGTCCTTTCAAAGTAATTGCCAAGATGGCAACTGATGCTTATTCCATCAAGAATCTCTTAGATGGAAGAGTAATAAATCAAGTCCACGCTAAGTATTTAAAGCGATGGATCAAATAAAAAAATAAAAAAAGAGTTCCCAAAGGACTGATGAACCATTAAGTTGGTCATGCCTTAATGATTAGGTCAAGTCCAAAAAAAGGACCTCTGAACCAATCTAGATGGTTAAGTCTGAAAAAGGGACCGCTGAACCATAGAAAATTGGTAGGTTTAATGCCCAGGATCCAGTTTGGGGGAAAAGATGGACTGCTGAACTGAAACAAGGTTAAGTCCCATAGTAAAAAATAAGAATAAAGATAATAAATTGATTAAAGATAATGGAAAAAAATTATTATAAACTGCATAGATAAAAAAGCCGATATATCTTAAAAATTTTTATTTTTATTGATTGTCCTCAGTATGGGGATGATTCCACCTATGTCGCCTCTTGGGGGAGGGAGGATGGATCGTGGTAGGAAGGAATAGCCCATCAAAATTGATATGCAATCGGACACTTGTAAGGGCGAGTCCTACTCAAAACTACGTTTGTTGAGCTGACGCTGAGCCCTGAGAGAACGCGACTAAGGGAAGGGAAATATATATGTTGGAAGATGCCAATCGTGAAACCTCAGAGCAGGGTGGAAAACAGCAATAAAGGAAGAGGTAATTGGTGAATAACCCCAAGTAATCCTGATAAGGCACCAGTGCCAGAAGATTTGTCTTGAGTGCCTGCCAATGGGCCTCATCAAAAACACCAGACATGTGAGCCAGCAGTGAAGAAGGAATACTCAAGGGAGGTCGTCAAATCATACCCCCAATAAGCACCATCAACAGAAGATAGCAATGGGAAGCTCCAGAGAAGAGGTAGTCATGCAAAGAATGGATTGCATCCTGTACATGATGACTATGGGCTTCACGGAAGTTGAAGCTGAATGACCAATGAAATTCAGGCGAGGCTGGAAGCTTTGTCGACCAACTTTGAAGAACTTGGCTGGCAAAGCGGAGATCATAAGTGGCAGTATACTAATCCAGAAGGTTGTCCAGATCCAAGGGATTCAGCACTAATGACAACACCTTGGTGACTTGCGCTCAAAGTTCAGCTTAGGGGAGCTTGGAATGAATGCTTTTTCCAATTGAAAGCTCAGAAACCAGAACCTCAGGTTGTTAAATTGTCTGAGTTGGAAGAGGAACTTGGGGAGCAAATCTGACCCAGCTAGGAATGAATGATCCATAGCAGTTGGCATAACCTCTGGAGCATCAATGATGATGTTCAGAGCCTCAGTGAAAGGAGCTAAATCCAGAAGGGTTTTGAAGTCCAACTAGGGGATCAACTGCATGGGAAGAGTCAGCTGAGAGTTATTTGAAATGATGGCACACCTGGTTTTGGTGGGATTAAAAACCGTTTCCGGTAACTTGATAGAAGGACTAGCTGCTTTTACCAGGCTAGGCATTTGAGTCCTGGAAGGACCATAGAAGAGGGTTCGCCGAGCACCCCAACTCATCTGCTGGAAGAGGCGGAGGTCTGAATCTGACAGACTGTTCAGAAGTTGCTGATAACGAGATTCTGAGTTCAACATATGAGCAGGACTAGAGGGGGATGTTGGACTGATATAGAAGTTGACATTATGCACCCTACACTCCATTAAGCTCCAATTTTGGGAAATTAATTTCATAAAATTAATGAAATAAGCTTTCTGAGGGAAGAAAGACTTACAGCCAAGAGGTTATGAGCAAAATAACGAAGGCAAACATAAATGAGTATTCTTAATCAAGCTGCAAAATGAACATCAACAGCAAGAGTTTTCTGTCTAGGACAAGGAGAGAATCAGGAATTTGAGGACGCCGGACCAAGAAACCTGAATATGACAGCGGGTCATATATCCTGATGGGGGAAACCCAGATCCCAGGAAAAATATCGTCATGAGTAAATCAATCAGCCCAGCACAACAAGAGGTCTTAGGGACTGCACTCTAAGTAGGCGGTAGCGAGGAGGAAGAGGAGGAATGCTGTATGCTGAAGGTCATCCTGAGCAGCGTTGAGTATTGACAAGTGTACTCTGCTTGAACCAATGAAGTATTCAACCAGGTGTCCGAAGTGGTGTTTCCATGCCCAGTCCTTTTCTCACTGGAAATCTAGGCAAGAGGGGGGATGTGTTAGGATTTTTGCCCATATTCCCAGCCAGCTAGATTACCTGGTATTGCTAGGGGAAAAATTCCCTGAAGCGAAGTGAATTGGAAATCAGTTGACCCAAATTTTGGAGGAACTATGTTTGGGGGATTTTAGAATATTTGTCTGGTCATATCCATCAGGGATCAATCCGGATGAATACCTAATATCTCATCAGGTGGAGCAGCAAACGAAATAAGGGCATCTGATAGTTATTAATTATTAGGTGTACCAATTGGGATTGGTTGGGTTTCACCACTGACTGATTGGGAATGAATGGTGAGTTGCAAGGCAAGTGATGCCGCCTGCAACTAGCAAATTGATTGGTTGGTAAAGTGACCCGCCATGATGGGTAATAAGTCCCATTAACTAAGCAGGTCGCTAGCCAATTATGGTTGATTCACTTGGTTTGAGAGGAAAACGTTAGGAATACATTACTGACTCTTTCCATTTGAGGTCTTGAGGATGTCCAACGTCAGAATCCTAGTCAGGACGGGGAAGACCATTGCTGCTGAGATGAGGAAGGGTGATTCATTGGCAACAGCTGCCGTTTCATCAAAGAGGTGTCAACTGAGGGTTAGATGGCCAAATCCTTTTATAAATTCCCTAGGATTCACTCTAATAAAAAACAGACATACAGACATATAGATATTAATATAAAACATTATTAGTTTTATTGTAGATTTGGTAATAGTTAGACTATCAGCATCTAGCGTAAAGATTCCATCTCAAGGATATTATTGCATAAGGCAATAATTGGTAGACTCTCAGAGAAGAGTAGAGATCTGAGTGGGGATCTAGAGATGAAGAGAACCATGGCTAAGGGATTTCTGCTGACTGTGTGTTGGGCCAAAGGAGACTGTCATCAGAGGATCTTAATAAAGATCGAGTGGACAGGATTATAGGGAACAAATCCCTAAGAGTACAATATCCAGTATTAATCAGAAATACTGGCAAAGCATTGGGCCTGAAAATAATTCTAACTCAACTATGGATAATAGTTGTCATACTATTATCAGATTATATATATTCTTACAACGCGAAGTGCACAAGGAAATTGAACCTGTGCAGTAGAAAGATTACTAGGGTTGACCTCCAATAATCAACCCATTGGAGTAAATTTTTACACACCCCCAAGCCCATCTGTGCTGATTCTGCCAGCATCGTCAAAATTGCTGCCAAAGTAAACCCCATTTATTTAAATTTATTAAATAAATTTCAGTGGAAAGTTAGGGAATCACGACTTTTGAACCCAGAAGCGTCCATATCCACCAGGTATGAGCACAAAAGGTGGATACTTTTCAGTTGGAGGCATCCAATATAATGCCAAGATGCTCCAACCTTTGGGAAAAATAGGAAACAGCGGTGTGGCTGACCACAGCCAAAGCCCACAGCTGGCGCCCACCATTTGCACTTTGGAAAAGTCCCACATGGAAAAAGTTTGTGCACATAAAACTAAGAGGTTGGTTAATTAATGTAAGGAGAGTGTTTATAACTCGCTTTTTTCAAGCATGGTGGTGCATGGTGCACAGAACCAACGCAAGTAAACTAACTGTTAGTACAAAAGCTACTAGAGCCCAGCAGAGGGTGCTGAAGCAATAATAACTAAATCAAAGGAGTGTGATAAATAAACAACCAAAAATGACGCGGTGCACAAGGAGGGAAGGGGTAAACATCCCAGGTTGGAGGGTACCTGGGCGAACCATTGGCGCACTAGGGGATAATCTCATCATAAATAAAATGGAATGATTAATGTAGCATGAGACCTCCTCAAAGGGGTCTGTGCACAGGATCATCTGAAATAACATTTAATAAAATGGTAAAAATGGGGAAGTTTATTGTTGAAAAGTCGACCAATAAGGAATGTTGGTCACAAAAATCAAATTTAAACAACGTCAGGGTAATTTGGGGCCTGCCAAAGCGGTCCCAAGCACCAATTCACCAATAGGCAAATGCTTCCGTCTGAAATTGGTAGAATAAGCTGAAACTGACTTCACTTGAGTAATTGATTGAAGTTGTACTCTACCTGAACGCATAATTTTGTAAATGGAATGGGTTTCAAAACCCCATTCCTCAATTAACCAAATTGAATTATCCACATTAATTGAATATCTCATTCATTTTAGTGCCTGGGCCAACGTAAGGGGCTGGGCGTTAGGCACCTTACTAGTACCAACCTGAGCATATTTGGCTTGTACCCAGAGTTGGTCTACTTTGTGCTTGAGGTCAGGGAGGGCCTGAAGCTTCACCTTCTGGGCCTCCTGCTGCCCAGCCTTATCCTTGGGATTGGTGCCCACTATCATGTCATTTAACCATGACAGCCCATTTTTGGGAGGTTGAAATGTTTGAGAAACCTTTTGCATAGTCAGATAATTCCATTGGGGTGAGTCCCAAGCTCCTGACAGCTTGGGTGAATCTCTCTGATATTCTGGCCTTATTGTATTCCATCACATTAAGGAGGTTGATACTGTAATGGTCAAAAACGTCCCAGTTTCAGATCGCCATCTTACCTTAGGTTTGGCGCAATACATGCCAAACGTCCAGTGTGAGCTGGACTCTCGAGGTAGTAAACCTCAGAATTAGGGAAATTCAGATTGAGAAAAAGATGAAATAGGTAAGCGGGGTTGCAAACCCCAGGAATTAACCTTATTTTATCTATTATCAAATTAAAAGTCTCTGACAAACAGGATCCTGATAATCTGATGCTGCGAACACACCAAGGAAAAGAAAGGATAATTGAGGGTGATCAAACCCCAAAAACCCAAGTTTTTGTTGATGTGACAAAAACTTGTTGTGCGCGGATCATCAGGTAAGATAAGGTAAGGGCGGCCCTGAGGCCACCAGAGAGAAAGAGAGAATTCTGACAAAGTTTGGAATTGTGTGGGCTCGACTTTAAAGGTCACCCTTCTGGGGCTTCACCCAAACCATTGATTAAACTCGCAAGAACCTAATCAATAATTCAGTTGAGGCACAACCCAGCGCCTGAACCTGACAAACACCAAAAATCTTTTTAAACGAATCAATTCAGATTTGGAAAATCCAAACCTGAATCAAAATGCAGCGAATGGCTTAATAACGTTCATTACAGATACTGGCTTCCATCCAAGTCTTCACATCCACCAGCTTTAAATCTTCTCAAACTGCAGATTTGATCACTTTACGCTCCAGGGTTTCATCCATTCAAGGACTTCTTTGGTTCAGATCCATGATGCCTTGAAGAGCATTGCCATCTCAAATAATATCTGGGTGTTGAACCATTATTTGATTGCCCCAATGGAAAAATTGTGTTAACTCCTAATGGCCACAATGGCTGGCATAGTGTTTTTGGAGATCCATTGTGTTTTTATTGAATATGGGAACTGTATGGTCTCCCATTGCCTGATTTCATGTGAAGACATTCTGCAGTGGGCTAACATTTCCTTCAAGATGAGGGTGTACTTCACTGGGGCTCTGGTCATTGACTTGACCACAGTTGGGGTTTCAGCCCCTTCCAGTAGTAATTTAACTTTTTTGATGAACCTTCATGGATGTCCAATCCTTTGGATTCAGTGCCTGATACTCCTTCATCCCTGATGGGGATCATCCCTGACAGTTTGCTCTGATTTGCCAATCAATTATGAGCTAATTTTTCCCCACTGTCAACTTGGATTTGTTGGGGATTGTGCCTGATGGTTCATTGGGGACTATGGTCAACAGTTTACTCTGATTTATCGATCAATTTTGGGCTGATTCTGCCCCAATGTTAACTTGGATTTATCAGGGATTGTGCCCGATGGTTCATTGGGGATTATGCCCAACAATTTTCTCAGTTTGCCTATTTGATTGTGGTTGGGGACCGTTCTCCCCCTGACTGGACATTGTTGGGACTGGTCTCTGAAAAACTTTTCAGGCGATTGTTTCAAGCATCATCAGATACTTTCTCCATCTCATTTGCGAACACTTTTATTGTTGCCCAGATGAATGGGGCCCTTGGCTCCTGTTGGTCGAATTGAATTCAGTATCCAATCTGACCAAAACTTTGTTGGTGTTTCTTGTTTTTTTAAAAAAGTCTCCCCCTGCGAGCCCTGATACCCCTACCTATTTAAGGTATTGTAGGGAATATCCCTGATGCCGCTGTTCTCAGCGTTGCTTTGTGCTCCCCAAGGTCAGTGTCAATTGTCTGTTTTTTGGTAGAAACTAATCCTGGGGAGTCAGTTGTGTTCACCGCACTTGTCACTGTGTTTTCATGTCTTTTTATTGAGTTTTATTGTTTTTTTGGTTGTCTATATCATCAATTTATTATTAGTACCTTTGTTGGCGGGAAGTCATCTAAACGGTGCATCCATCTTAGCATACTTCATAATCAGGGTCGTATTAAGTGCAAGCAGCTGGTTGTTTCTTTGTGCTTTTCACAGAGGGTCAGAAAGATCTACTTACACTAAATGTTATGGCTGTGGTGTACTTCTCTATAGGTGCAGTATTCCACAGGAAGGTAAATGTTCTCTCTGGACTTGTACTAATAACTTTTAAATTATAAAAGTGTGATTCATAAGAGAAAAAAATACCTGACAGGCTAACACCGTTATGATCTATAATGTAAACCTTCTAACTTTGTAACCCATGTACATCTGTTGATCACCATAATAACTATACCACAATACAAAACAATATTGCTATAATATTTAATTATGTAATATTATTAACTTAAAGACATTGGCTTTCAATAAGAAAGCTTTATAGTATAAGATTAAATGTCTGAAATTAGCATGTTGATATAGTCTGAGGCTAATTTAACCACTTTTTGTATCTATATTAACCTTGTACTAAAATGAATTTGATCTTCTCAGCTTTATTAAAGTTCTTGTTATATAGTTTGGATCATTTGATTACATATTATCTCAATGATCTTTATTTATATTAGATATATTCTTTAATGTTAATGTTGGACCTCAAAATTTAAAAAAATGAATCAATTATAGGTCAAAGTCAAAATTGAGATAAGGTCCTACTTCATTGATAAATAATGCTAGAACCTCTGACATGTTGACTCATAATATATTAACAAAAGGACACCTGAGGGTACGGTGAAGTACAAAGAATGGGAATTTCCTTGATATAAAGATTGGATAGTTAAAAGGATTTACCTTGATATTTGGGAAATATGTTGATTGACAGGAGTAAAATATCCTGTTCTTAACTCATCCCTAAAAATATGATAGATCCTGATCATTGGTCCATGGATGACCTCCTTAAAAATTACTCTCCTTGTAAAATCATTGATATAAGATCTGAATAAAGTGGAAATAAATTATAAACTTGATTATTAGGTTTCCTAAATAAAGTATAAGATTTTGTGGGTAATTTTTGCAGTAATAGGCAACCCAGTTGTCTTAGCCACTTGCTTTATTTTACTATCTCAAATGATACGTCTAACTCTGAGCTTAATCAAAGCTTACTCTCCCCATCTGCCCCTGCTTAAATTGCTGTGCTGACAAATACTGATGCTACATTCTAGGACTTCCAAGTTTCTAAATAAAGAAAACATCTAAGACATGGACAAACATTTAAATTAAGAAACCTTTTAAGGTACTTGGGCTTATATTACTACACAAGGGATAATCAGTGCTTGCTTAAAGTGGATTATACTGACCGAGATATGCTTAAGTTTAGTGCTGATATAGTGTAGAAGTACCCCTTGTAATATAACGTGAATATCAAATAAGAATTATTAACCTTGGCCCAATTATACAATAACTACTCAATTATATATTTGTTTCTATGGGACAATATAGTCACAATAAAACTCTTGCTGTCCCCTCTTCTATGAGGAAGTTATACTTAACCCCTAGTTTGCTGGTCACCAAAGTCAGCACCCAAGATGATCAATACCTCTGACATTATGTGCAACTGTATATTTACCACACTGTTAAATTTTGGGACGTTCTTAGATTGTAGCTCTCTTTTACTCCCTGATTTAACTGCAAAATTCTTGACCAATTGTGTTATTTAACTGAATTAAGTAAAGTGTGGCAATAATAGCATGAAGAATATTATTTAAGCTGATTGCCCTAAAAGCCACGTTGAGTAAAGGATCCAACGTTAAACAGGTGATTCTTCCTCTTGAAGATATCTTTTGAACTGGCAGTGAAATCTTCCCTATTCTTTTCACGCAGAGCCAAGCGGAGACCTAATAATAAAAAATAAACTAAGGATATCCAATCCTTGCACTTTTATCCCTATAGTAAGCTATACAACCAATGTATAAATAACTAAATTATTATCAAATTGAGTTCCTTCTTTATTGGAAAAATATAGAGGGTTTTATACTGCAATTAACGCACAGCTTTTCATCTGCCCATTGGAGAATAATTAATTGTTCCCCAGTTGGTTTGATTTTTAAGTTTTAGCTTCTGAATACTGGTGGGTATTTTGCCTTGATTATTTGTGAGTCGCATAATCCTCAATGTTTGGCGACATTATACTATTGTCAGAAACCGGACACTAATTTATTAGAGTTGTGTTGCCCAATGACGCCTACTACCATTGAAATAAGCGTTAAAAAGCCTTGGTAGTTTCAACAAACTCCCCAATAGTTCAATTAGAACGATTCCTCATAATAAATCAACTATAAGGTGTTACTCCCTCATTGAATCCCTGCTCAATATAATTGGGATGATACCCAACAAAAATACTAACAGAATTAATCACTAGATTCCTTCCATTGATTATATCAACTAACACTTTAGTCAGCAATCATTACCAAAATATCATATTGGAAATACCAGTCTTTGAAATGATTAATTTATTAATGGGATGGATAATGTGTTAAACTGAATGTCCAACATATACCCCCACTTGACTAGATTATTCCGCGTAAGATAGAACCCTCAGGGATGGAAGATGCCTCAGGCCGTGGTCATGTTTAGCCATCATATTTCTATGACTTCAGCAGAATTTGTCTCTAGCTGCACTCAACGCTCTCATGCCATGATCAGCTTTGTGACTCCCCTTCCTTGATTACTACCCACCTCCGCCTCTTTTGAGCGCAGTTCATGTGACATCATGCCATGTTAATACCATATTAGGCATCCTTGCTGAGAGGTGAACTGGTCAACTTGTACAAACCCCAGGATGGGTTCCCAATGGCACTTCACCATTCAACCTATACTAATCCCAGTACAGATTTCAGTGACTTCTCATCAGTCAACCTGTACTAACCCCAGGACAAGTTCCAACAACTCTTTGTTGTTCTCAGGATCCTCTAAGTTGGCCTTGCTGAGTCCTGCACTAGCGCTCTGGGACTACTCATGGCAGACCCAGTTTCAACCTGCGCTGGTCCTACTAATAACTTGTTCATAAGGATTATTTCTGACAGATCTAGTTTCAGCCCATCCTGATCCCATTGACATCAGTACATATTCCCGTCGTGATCTTCCCCTTCCTCCACACTTGGTAGGTGGGAACATCATCAGATGCATTTCCACAGTTAAAAGTATAAATCAATTTTATATTATTCTTTAATCTTTATATTTTTATGCATCTTTTTATCTTATTCATCTTTTTTCTTGTATATATATTTCTAAGTCTAATACTTTAGGTATTTTCATGGACTCTATTAATTATTTGGCCATCCTTGATATTCTTGATTGCATAAATACCATTTGCTGACTTGTTGATAACTTTGAATGGGCCCAACCATAGGGCGTCCAACTTGATTTTCTCCCAAATTTCAGGGTATCACAATAGGCTACACTATCTCCCACATGGTATTTACAACGCCGGCCAATTATTGTCATCCATTTTTCTTTGCATTGATCTTCCTCTTCAGTGCCATATCAAATTCCCAAGTTTGTAATTCAATTATAATATTGTCTAGCTGGGACAAATATTGGTTAACGCTCATCTCCAAAGATGACTCAACGATGAAATACTAGATTGGTGGCAATGTGGCCCTTCTTTGATATAAAAGCTTTTCCGCATTTTCCTGTTGCTGAATGGTAACTGATATTGTAGGCAAATGTGACCAAACTCAGATATGCTCTTAAGTATATGTTTTCCTCACGACCAACTTTTGTAAAATTAAGGCTAGAGTTGCTTTCACTCATTTACCATCCCAAATGTTTATAAACAACAGGGAATAAACACAACTCCTTGTATTCACATTAAATCATTTAACCTGGAAATCGCATAAGATGTAAAATTGGTCCCAATGTCACTTAAGATAACTTGAGGGCATCCATTCCAATAAATCACTTAATCCAATATAAACTTCTCCATACTCGTTGCATCTACTATACTCAGGGCTCTCATTTAGACCCATCTAGTTAGATGGTCTGTTGTGACAACCATTTGCTTCATGCCACCAGTACTGACACTCAATGGTCCCATATCATCTATGGACACCATGTACCACACAAAACCAGAGCGCACTAACCTATATCACATGATTTTCTTGTATGGCTTGTGTAGTTGGCACTTCACAAAGCAGGCTAGATAATATGTGACATCATAGCTAATCAATTCCCAGTATAATACTATCAAATATGATCCATAGTCTTCTTTAGGCCACCATGGCTGATGACCTTATGAGCGGCTCAAATATATTCCACACATTCTGACAGTTTAGGAAGTAAAAAATCGTTTTCCCTAAAACATTTTGTTTAACTGTTTTTTTACTTTGGTGTTCTCCATCCCTTTTCTTAGTCCCTCTGAATTTCTTGGGGTTCATCCCCAATATTTACCTCAATCATCCGCTGAAATAACTCATCATTATGATGATATACAACTTGAACAACCAGCAATTGTGAAAGTCCATCAGAATTCAGATGCACCGCTCCTGCTCTATGGATTATTTCAAAGTCATATGCTTGCAGATTTAAAGCCCAACGTTCCAGTTGGTCCTCTAGTTACTTCAAATTGTGAAGCCAGTGCAGGGATGAGTGGTCAATTATAAATTTAAAGTGCATCCCATAGATTTAGACTCAAAATTGTTTGCAGGCGTTGATTACCACCATACTCTCTTGCTCTGTTATGGTATATCTTATTTTAGCTGGTACAGAGCTTTGATCACTTAGGCTACTGGATGTTCTTCCCTGTTGTCATATACCTGACTTAGAACGGCTCCAATCACTGTTAATCAGGCTTCTGATTGGATTATGAATCCCCAATCAATATTTTGGGTATTTAAACACTGGGCTACTCATGAGATAGTTTTGGGGCTTATCAAACAATTTCTGTGCCTCATTGTTTCACATAAATCCCTTTTTTAAGTCGTTTATTAGGTGGAATAAGGTCTCAGTGATTTCAGCGAAATTTTGATGAAACGGCAATATTATCTGATTATCCACAGAAAGACTTGAATATCTTGAAAATTTTCTGGATTGAAATCTGTTTGATATCTTATATCATCATTGGTTGCAGATGTAATCCATAAGAGTTTATTACCAACCTAAGTGTTTGAGCTCTTTCTTGAAGAAATGGCACTTTCTCAGCTTTATTTTCGAATTCGCCTTCTGCCAACCACTTAAATACTTCCTCCAAATGCTCTATGTGATCAGTAAAGGTCCTGCTAAAGACGTTGATATTATAAAAATATACCTGCACGCATGATAACTTCAGATCACTGAATATTGAATCATAGCCCACTGGAATGCCACTTACATGTTGCATAAATCTTGGGTCATTCTGGTCAGCTGATACAATCCTTGAACGGTAATTATCACACATTTTTATTGATCTTCTTTTTGGAAAATTGATTTGCCAATAGCCCAAAATCAGGACCATAGCCAAAAGTACTTTTTCTTCATCCAGGAAATTAAGCGCGTCATTGATTTGTGGCAGTTGATATGAGTCTTTCTTAGTAATTTTATTTAGTTGGCAATAATTGATCACTACTAGATTTGATCCATCCTTTTTTCACCAGGAGGATTGGACTTGCCCATGGGCTTGATGACAGATTGAGGAGTCCATGCTCCACTATCTTGCTGACTTCCTCACTAACCTCAGCTTCAGCATTTGACCTAAGGACAGGTCTCATCCTTATCAACGGGTATCCCTTAGTATCAACTTTGTGAGGACATTTTTCACACATCTTAAACCATGATCATTTTAAGCAAATATCTCCTGATATTTCCAAATAATCAGATCACATCTTCTTGCTGATTTTCAAATAAATTTCCTAGCTGCTCATGATCCACTATAACGTTGATACTTTTGGCAGTTTTGCTGGAAATTCCAATTTGGAGAATGACCCAAAATAGTGAAATTCACTAAGTTCCACTGTCAGGATTAGATGTAGGAATGTGATTCTTTGATTTCTTTCGATTTTCATTGGTTTCTCTCACATATTATCTAAGAGTAAACTTATTTCTCTGTGACCAGAAATATTGATTCCTGGCGCCACCTATGGCTCAAACTTAAATTTCTTCATAAGCTGACGAGACCATAGAGCTATTTTGGGAGTTCAATCATTAACCCTGTGTTAACTACAATATGACTTCCCAGCGGAATAGTGTTCATTGCATTTGTCCTTAAAGGTATTCTGCGATTCTCCATGATATTCATCAGCATTGCTTTCCGTTTCCTTCCAAATAATTTATATTGAATGGGTATTATGCCCTCATTATAAATCAAGGTGACTAAACTATTCCTTTAAATCAATGGGGTCTTACCTTCCACTGGAAAACCAAAGGCGGCGTCTGCCCCAATATTGTCAGAGTGTTCTTTCAAAGTTGCACTTCACTCTATAAATCCTCAGTAACTCTGTCCTGATAAGTATATCATAATTTAGATTGGCCAGCACTATAGTGGAGCTGACACCACCAGTGATCAAAACTGAGGTGGTAGCGTACTATAGGCTCCACATGATATAGTGATGTCTGGTCAAGTTGTTCCATACTCATTCAATGCAATAAATCTGGTGAGATCTTCATGCGTTTATTAATCTGATGGAAATGATGTTATTGGCTTTCAACTATCACACAGCTCGTACCCTTATCCTATTGACTAAAATATCTGCATAAAACACTCCATCACTACATTAAGGTATTTACTGAGTGGATAGTGGCATTATTTTCAATTCAAGAGTGTAAATTATTTGAGCAGACAAATCAGAGAAGGACTCCTTAATTGCACTTATAGGTATGGAAACGTTTGTCTCATCCAACTTCGTTTTAACTAAATCTTCTGGGCTTTTGGCAAATCTGATTTTCCCACTAACTGAAATGTGTATGGTTGAGACAACCTCCAGGACAATTGTGTGGTCAATCTCTTTTTCTTTGGCTTGAGTGATTGCGTTGACATCCATGTTGATCACCTAATGGAGCGGATCAGGTCATCATCTCCATGAATAGATCATAGATGACAATATCATCGTCCATTATATCAGATAGGACAGGTTTATCAGTAGTGATAGAACGTCCCTTGCCTAGACTGCTGGTCTTTTTCCTGGCTCTGAACCAGGTTCCTTGGTCTGAATGAGATTAGTTTTATCTTTTGACTTTTTTTCTGACACTGGGCAATTTTATGGCCACGTTTTCTGCATTGGAAACAGTGAATTGACGTTTTATACGCCCATCCTTGAGCTTCAGGTTTATTTCACATCATGAATTGACTTTCAGACTCCTTAGTATGTTCAGCAAATTTGACAATATTTTGAGCCTTCATCTAAATCACTTTAAAGGATTGATTAAAAGCTTAAAAAGTTGCTTTGAGCATCTTCAGATGGTCCACCATCTTCAGGGTCATTGTTTGGGCACTAGTGCTGCTGCCATAATCCAATACAGTTTGCATAGGGCAAAGTTCCACCTGCATGGATATGCGTGCATTAAAGTCAGTAAGCACTTTCACCCCAGCCGTGATCTGAGACTCTTGATAAAAACGATCAGCAAATTTGGCTAGGGCTCATCCTTGCAGAATTGTATACCCTTAAATTCTTGCTTGTGATTCACCATCCGAGTAAAATTTCCAAATTCCAACATAATCACTGTTTTGGCTTCAGTATATGACCAATTTTTCCATTAATGTGAGGTAGCACAATATTCTGACAATTGGTGCTAAGAAAGTTCATTACAGTCACCGCTATAATTATCTTCATTACTGAACAATGTCATCTTAAATAAACAGAAAAACGTCAGGGCGTTATCCTGGTGAAAGTTTACAATTATAGTGTATTCCAAAACTCTTTAGACATTCCACTCACAAGAGATTCCTGCCCATTGACTTGGTTAACCATAGGTGTGGCTTTGGTATTCATTTCTGATATGCCAACAAACTATTTAGGCATATTTTGGGGTTAAGACTATTTCCTGGGTGAATTTTTGAAGGTATTTTTGTCAGCTTTATACGCCTTGAGTTGCACACAATTGCATTTGCGATTTTATAACTCCTCAATAAACTTCATTTTTAGCCATATCCTCATGTACACGTTAGAGGCGTTCTCATTTTTGCTTCACATTCAGTTTTTGCCATAAATTCCTTTAAGATTTTGCTCTCTTTCCGCTTCAAAGAGGCAACTTTTCCACACAGGTTGGCATAAAAAAGTGGCTTCTCATTTAAGGGAGAAGAACGCTTTGGGTGCAAATAGTCCAAATGATAGGGGAGTACACCCCAGCTTTAATTAAATTTGGTGCTAAAGCCTAAGTCAAAATAAACCCCATTTATAGACCTGAAGGAAGTTCCAGGAGGTGCAAATATTTTACTTAACAATCAATCAATAAGCACTGCAATAAGAGTCCAAACTAAGTCTATGTGTCAGGTAGCTGATTGGATGAATCATATTAAAATGCTACCTCATGGTTATGTCCATCCATCTTTGAACTTGATACCTAAATATAAGCCCTATCACGAGGTGAAGGGAATTTCAAGTGTTTTGATAGTATAAAATGCCCTTTAATTAATTCAAGTTTATCCCAGCTTGTAGAAACTATCACCTACCCCAATATTAGCCTATGAGTTTTTTAATTACTAGAAGGCATGAAATAAAAGATTTTTATTCGCCCTAAGCTTCTATTTGGGAAGTAGTAATGTAAATTATTTAATAGTTTTACATATTTTATGTGCGCCAACTATTTAGAAAATAATAAATATTAATACATTGTTGAATTCTTCCCTAAATTAGTACCTGCAAGCAACTGGCAAGCAGGATGTTAAGACAGGTCATAATAGATATTCCTGACTTTCTCAATCACTTCTTTAACTTTGGTTATGCGCTCCTCCAAGGTATTG
This sequence comes from Massospora cicadina, assembly GCA_022478985.1. Classification (NCBI taxonomy): domain Eukaryota; kingdom Fungi; phylum Entomophthoromycota; class Entomophthoromycetes; order Entomophthorales; family Entomophthoraceae; genus Massospora; species Massospora cicadina. The sequence continues at coordinate 56,242 of JAKSZP010001748.1, forward strand.
ATGACAACTTGAGATGACAAGCTAAGAATGTTTTGGTTGATGGTCTCCAACTCCGTCCAGAGCTTCTCAAGTTCATTTTAAGAGACATTGGATTGAAAGTGGCTTTTGACAACTCATTAAAGTCCTATATTGAGCACCAATTTTTAACATTTGGGACGCTCTTAGATTGTAGCTCACTTTTGCTCCATGATTTAACTGAACAGATTCCTAAACAATTGCGATGAAAAACTGAATTAAATAAACTGGGCAATAATAGTACAAAGACTATTATTTAAGTTGATTGTCTTAAAGGTCATGTTGAGTATAGGGACCAACGCTAAAAAGTCGTATCTTCCTCATGAAGATATCTTTTGGAACTGGTAGGAAACTTTTCCCTATCCTCTTCATGTAGAGCCAAGCAAAGACCTAATAGTAATTTCAACCTAAGGATACCAATCCTTTCATTCTTATCTCAAGAGTAAGCTATATAACCAATGTATAAACAATTGAGATACTACCAAATTGAGATCTAACTTTATTGGGAATTTTATAGCACACCAAACGCACAGCTTTTCATCTTCCCACTTAAAGAATAATTAATTGCTCCCCAGATGGTTTGAACCTTGAGTTTAAGCTTCTGAACACTGATGGGTACTCTGCATTGATTATTCGTGAGTAGCATAAACCTCAATGCTTGTCAGCAATATTAATATCAGAAACTGGACACCAAATTATCAGAGTTGTGTTGCTAATGACGCCTACTACCATTGAAACAAGCGTTTAAACGCCTTGGTAGTTTCAACAAACTCCCCAATTATTCAATTAGAACGATTCCTCATAGTAAATCAACTATAAGGTGTTACTCCCTCATTGAATCCCTACTCAATATAATTGGGATGATCCTTGAGAAAAATACTAACAGAAATAATCATTGGATTCCTTCCATTGAATATATCAATTAACACTTTAGTCAGCAATCATCACCAAAATATCATATTGGAAATACCAATCTTTGAAATGATTGATTTATCAATGGGATAGATAACGTAGTCAACTTAAATTCCAACACACGCTATGCATTTTTTAGCACTAGTGGTGCCCAACCCAAAAGGGGGAGCTGCCACGCATCTTTATTTGCAAATGAGAAAACAAAGGGATTATTAGAAATAAAAAATTCCCTAATATGGCAACTCAGCTAACAGCTTAGGAAGTCATATCAGACAGCGAGGAAGCTTTAGGGAAACTTTTGTTTGGTGCTTGCTTTAGCTGGTGGACCATGGCAGACAGCATTGGGGTGGGAGCATCAGTGACATGGGGCATGAGGGGGTACAGTTGCGGGTTTTCTTCGTTTATGAGGCCAGCGGTGTCCATTGCCTCAACTTATTGAGCAAGTTGATGCTCCCAAACATGCTGTGCTAATTTCTGGAATATAACATATGCAAATCTTGATAAAGTTAAAGTTTACATAATTGCTTCATTCTCATATTTTCAACTTTTATAAAGCTGCTTCCTCCTTTGTCCTAAAAACAAATGCTATCCATAAACTCATCAGTTTCTTAATAAAGTTTTTTCACCAAACGACCCAACTATATGTAGGGGCTATTGCCTATTTTTTATAACTTAATATTGAATTTGATAAGGCTGTGTCTCAAACTTAAACCCTAAGTCATAAAGTCCATCTATTAATAATGGATCATATTACTTATGTCAAAACCAATTGGGAATAGCGTTTCATCCAATTTAAGGAATTCCTAATTTAAGTGTGGTCTGTAAGTCAAGATCCTGTCTGCCCTAAAGTACCACCTGGATCATGAGGTCCCCCTGGATTACACACAGGTCACATGAAGACCCTGGGCCCAATGGTCATCTCATACCACCTTATCTCAAGGCTTACAATAGTCCACCAGACCACTGGTCACCTTGGGCCACTTGGGTCTTAAGGCTTATATGGAGCCACCAGGAATTTTGGACCTCCCAAGCTACCTGTGCTCAGGACCGCTAGTCCCCCTGGCCTTATCTCAATTGAACAATTAATTATTTCCCTTGTATACGGCTAAATGACATCCATGCTCAGGTTACTTGATTGTGAATCATATTTATGTTGTAGCCCATGTTGTGAGGGTAGACCTTGCTAGTAACCCACTCAATCCATATTATACCGTTGAACCTTAGCCAAAGAAATTATTAACGTTAGAAACTCTTTTGACTATAAGACCTACAGTTGGATCAAATTGATGAGCTATTTATTTAGCTTACTCATCAGTGTGATACTACCAAAGCTGACCAACTTTTTACAAAAATATTCTGGAGACTTAAAAATCAGAGCTATTGGAGCTTAGGGACAGCTTAACCAATAAGCCACCTCATCACCAGTGATGAGACAATAGACAACTTACAGTTTGATGTTGATGAACTCAAAGCCTAAATTTTCTAATGCAACCTGTTAGATATCCTGAGACCAAGTCCTGTATCTATGTTCCTATTGTTACAACAGGTTTTAATGTTTTGTCTTTACCTGCTAAATCTAGCTAAAAGCCTTCTTCTAAGGAAAATTATGTTTCAGGTGAGGGTAGCATTTCTTTCCTTATGTATATGAAAGTGCCATAAAGTAGGCTATTTTTTTAGTACTAGATGGTCCCAACCTGAGGGGGGGATTCATCGATGTATAAAGTAGGCTATTTTTTTAGTACTATATAAAGTAGGCTATTAATAGACAGTAAATAAGACACTTTCCTTCCTGATTGAGTTGCAACTCACAATAAATCATGGCTCTATTTATAAAACAGCCAAACTTTGATCCAGGTCAAAATGACATTGATAAAATACTTTGACAGCGATGAAAAATTGTCCACCCAAAAAACAAGCTTTAAAGGTCTGAAATCAAAGGAGAAAAATCCCCTCACCAAATTTGAAGATAAGATCTACAATTTTCCCAGACCTTAGTAACTTGTGATCATATTTTCCTCTAAGATTCCATTCCCACCGCCATATCTGCCTTATCATAATGATCTGACTTTCAGCTTCATATCAATGGGATTAGAAGATTTATGAGCATTTTTATAAAAAAAAGCTCCTTAGATGTCATTAAGTATACTAAAAAAGCAAATTTAGTCGATTTATACTTCCCCAAAGTTGATTTAATTCCATGATCTTAGAAAAAGGTGGAAGCAAGAGAGACCTTACTAGTGATTACTGATGAGCACGTTGGCTTTTAAATAAAAAATGTTATAAGCGAATCTCTGATCAGTTGGTAAAAGTCTCTTCAACATGAAGGTGGAGGCTGTCACGTTGACGAATCTCCTAAGCCTCAACAATCTTCTTTCCTGGTTCTTACACCTTATGCTCATCAATTGGCTGACTCTAACGAGATTACCACCAAGAAAATGAGAATTTAAGTTTGGGTACTTTTGTTCTTTTTGTACTCACATTTTCATTTTTGATGCTGACATTGCGATTCAGGGATTTCATAACTAAAGTCAAAGTATGAGTTTAGAAGGTAAAAGTTCATGTGATCATTTATACTGGTTCTCCTTAAAAGTTTAGTCTCATTTAAATAAATAATAAATGAGATTAAAGTTGTATCAGACCTTCAACACAATGCCAAATAGGGAATGTCTGGACCTTACTGCACTAAAGATTGATGCCTATTCAGTATAACCTTTAATAATTAGGATTTTCCTCTTTCTGCTCAAGATCTAGTTTTAGAGAATATGAGGTAATTTATAACTGAGAATTCAGTTAAAATCAATCTTTATGTGGACTATTTTCTATTTGAGTTTATCTATCATTATTAGTTTACTGCATCCCACCAATTAATGAAACTCCATTGACAAAGAAAATAAGCCAAAAAATTATTCTTCATGGAGGGTGAATAATCAAGTTACTAGTTAGATTACCACAGTATCAGTCTTCAAGTGAAATTGCCAACCACCACTTCCAATGATAAGAAATTAATTTCTAATTATTCCATTTTCCATATTGAGGAACTAGCAAAGATAAAGATTGTTATTGACACTTGGATTAATGTACTTATCTGTCATGATGGGATTCTGATCAATTTCTAATTTTTTCTGAATTGAGTGTTCATTGTCCTAATTTTTAGTTATTCAAAAATGATTCAATTCTAATTGATTATTGATTCATTTTATTTGATTTTATCTATAATGAAAATTTTTTTAATTCATTTTAATTCTATTTTGATTAATCATCATCCATATTTAGGAATTTTCTTATTCATAGACACATTGAAAATCTTCCTATGCACTTTTGAGGTCAAGTGGAACCTAAAACTGTAGTGCATTGTGCAGTACCCTCAATGCATAAATTTATTACCTTACATCCTTAATCAATTGAGGTAATCTACCCTCAATTATTATATTATAAATAACCAAGCTAGCTAAGAGTAACCAAAAGCTAACTTGAAAGGATTTTAATACAACTTGGTTTTGACTGTTTTTTATCTTAGCTATAATTATTTAAAGCTTAGTACTTTTAATACAGTTTTTCCTATCCAGTGCGCTGGTAATTATTGTGATGCCAACTTCCCAGGCCCATTTGCCGCCTCCAAACCAGAACCCCTTACTAAATTCTTATTAAATAACTTCTCAAAGGAAGAACCTTTCACCAAGCCAGCAAACATTCCACCTATCATATACCACTATGCACCCCTTTTCCTTTTAGGGTATATAGTAGTGTACATGGTTCTCAATAATTTCAAAAATCACTTAGGACGCTACTCTCAACTTTCTCACCTTGCACAAGTTCTCATGGTGGGAGTATCAGTGACTACAAACCTAATTGGATTTAATTTCAAGTCTTTTTAATCCAAATTATAATGAAAGTCACCTCTAATCTGGTGCCTTGCATTATTCTACAAGGGTATATTAGATCTTTTGTGAGTAGGGAATCCCTCCAATAGAGGTTTCCTTTTCCAGGAGTACTAGACCCAATCTATTCTTCAATTATTTCTGATTTCTAGAAAAACTTAACCTCTCAATGGAACATCATTCATAAAAGGTTCCCATTACATAATTCCAACTATTACCCATATATGCTGTGCTTATTTTCTATAGGTTTATACCTTACACAATTTTAGATTAGATGACCCCCCTATCATAGCTACCATTGTGAAATTTTTGTGCCCAACCTTGCAACCACTCAACAAGAGAAAGCTGAAAAGTTAATTATGGAAAATTATGAAATTTTTTTCTTTGAGACATATGAATTCAAAAAAGGATGGAGTAACCCAAAAGTAGATACTAAGGACGCTATACTTCTATTAATGAAGCCATATTGGAAATCTCAAAGTGGAAAATGCACAGGTAACAGTACAATTATAAAAGCTCTTAGTTGCTGGTCTCTTAAATCCCTCTCAAAGCCCACGCGCCTCTCCTCTAGCCTTGGTGAGGAAAACAAATGGAATTCATTTAGCGTTGATAGTTATTGCAAAATTAACCTTAAAAAGAGAAAGAAAGTTTTTCTTTGCCACAAATAGATGCATCATTTCTGAAGTTAGGGGTTCAAAATACCTCCTTGGCAATGGCTCTGACCAGAAATTACTTTAAGATTGAGTTGGTCCCCAAAGACCAGGCTAAATGTGCAAGAATAGCTATAGAAGAAGCATTTAAACTCATTAGATGCCACAGAGATTATGTAACGCCCCCGTTCCTTTCAACAAAATATGGTCAGCATCCTTGGCGAATGAAGAAGTCCTGTTTGATGGTGTATTTGGACAATATCAACATATTTCCTTAAAAAAATTAAATGTTGATTACTTACTACAAAAAATGAGCAATCATTGAAAGTCTCATTATTTGTAAAGATTTATGAATATACTTCTTTTAACAAGGATTGAATTTTAGATTTAAAGTGGCCAAGGAAGAATTACCATCACTCCTCAAAAAAATCACATCTATCCACAGAATGTTACCGCCTCAGAGTTAAAAGATATTAAGATATTCTTGGGATGGTGGAGTACTACCGCTATTGCATCCCTCACTTTGATAATATGACATAATCCTTAGTTCATTTGTTTTATAAGAATATACCTCTTCAGTAGAAATGGTATGACAACGGTCATTTGATGCCCTGCATATAGCCTTAAACACACATATATTAATTTATTTGTAATTTGCTAAACCTTTTATGTTAACTATTAGTACAAGCAAAGTTGCTGTTGGAGACATTTTGGCATAAATTAATGATAACATATATCACCCGCTTGCTTATTTAAGTAAGATGCTAACTAAAGCAAAAAAGAACTATATTTAAGATTACCACTTGCTAAGAGAATAAGTGGGATGTAATTACAAGTGCCTAAGCACCCACAACTGAAACAACATACTTTATGGCGGCAGACTACCTCTAGGAGTTGCATCATGTGAGATGGGTAAGGGGTTTATATTTCTGATATGGGTCAAGTGAGGATGATGTGCTTCTAATACAGTTTAGAGTACCTACTCTATCCAGTTAAACAACTATAGCATCACTGAGGGGGAGTGCTTAAGAGCAATCCTAGCCATTTTACATTTTTATCCTTCTTGTACAGAAAATATTATACTATAATAAAATATCACACTACAATTTTCTGGTTACAGAAGATGTGAGATACTGGTAGTAGGTTGGCGATATGAGCTTTAAATTTGCAAAATTACAATTCTTTATTGTCCATACAACCAGCTATTCATCAACATGTAGATGGGTTTTATAAAACCGGTATTTACAATACTAACCTCTGAATAGGATCAAATATATAACCTCATTAGTTAATAAAATCTATTGGCTATAGAAACTCCATGGTGCAGGCAAAAAATGAAAGGCAATAAATACAAAAATATCTAAGGGCATGTAATATAAATCAGTGAAAAATAGCTACCCTTATTTTTAACCCTCTGATAAAACAGAAGTAAATCTGTAAGGGCATACTCTGACTGATTACACTGGACAACAATTATTTTATTATATGTTTAATATCTGCTGAATCATATGTACTGTTGAGCGCTAATTTCGAATATGAAGTCATAAATTCCCTATTGGCCTCAGTTTTTGCCATTGCCCTTCTTACTTCTCTAGAAAGTACATGAGCACAAACTATGCAAGTGCAATATATATGACATTATTAATTTACTTTTTGCAAAATTTATGCTGCTATTTAAACTGTATACCTATTAATTTATTTTAGTTCATTGATATCTATGACAGATAAGTTTATTATGTCAACACAATAACACACTATGCCAGAAAATCAAAATGAAGCAGATTTTAAGTATGTTGAAACTGCATGTATGTATAATAAACGTTTCAAAAATTTTATTTACAAAAAACTATGCCCAATAGAAAGAAACCATTTACATATTTGAAATCAGCGTCAAAGATTCTATAAGATTCATCTGTTATCATTCTTTTAACAAACAAAAACTCAAAATTTTGTTGTCCAGTGTTATGGGTGGTTCAAAAGCTCAACAATAGTTAAAGTCTTGATAATTTTGTGACATAATGCTAGACTATTTTGTTGTTTTGGTGCCTGTCTTATCTGTCAACATCAAGATAAACCTAATATAAGGTTCCAACATCAAGTAATCCTTCCCTCTGCTCCCTTTCATACTATAAGCAATAATATTATTATGCCGCTATAATTGGTGTACTTGATAATCATTAATATTGTTGGCAATAGACACTTAAACTAAGTCAAATAATTCTATATCAAATTCATTGGCCACCGCTCAAGCTACAGAGTTTTTTCCTGTTATGACAAGTTTTCTTGAATATAGTAGCCATATAGTGAAATTGTCTGACAAAAAAATAGCATTTACCTCCAAAGTTGTATGAGAATTGACAACAATTTATAATACCATTATATATTTTTGGACCCTTACAACCCATCTATTAATAAGATATCAAAGGAGTCAACAATACATTTGTTTCCACACACTGAAATAAAGACTACTTCTAACCTCATGCGGTGGAATCATTTCCTACCAAGTGCTTTCTTTAGTACCAGGTAAGCATTACTGTGTATAAAACTGTCCCCATTTGAAGCTCTTTACATTAAGGAACTCACTTTATCAAAAATTTCTAAATAATGCCATCATCCACTTCACCTAAAACATTTGAAATAACTCTAAGAGCCTTAGAGAACAAAATCAATTATTTACACACAATGGCCATGGATGCAATAGTTAACACCACCACTATAGAACTGCACATAGCAACCTAGTTATCCCTCTGTTAGATTTTGATGGTTCTTTTGAAAATAAACCCTTTGAGAAAACCATCAATGCTGATAGATTACTTCCATTGATAGATCCTTTTATTCTCCTAATTTATCTGCATAATTTGATAAATCAGATTCACCTCATAACTCCTCTAATTGCATCTGAGGTGCCCAATTATCGTAGCTAATAGTAGCTATGATATTATTATATTATGGCTGATTATGGGTACACTTGGGTGCAAAGTGGTCCCATGGCATTAACTAAATTATACCTCCTAAATTAGTACATTAATCTTAATGCACTAAGGCAGAAGTTGGGTTTGATTTAATGAAATCAATAATTAAGTACTTAACTATAGGCATCCCAATTATGGGCATACTTAGTGCTATTGAGAGGCCTGCCAATGTCCCAAATTGGGGTGTGTCATCTTTTATGATCATATATTTTTTATTCCCCATTTATTGTTAGACGTCAAGTTATGATGTAGCTCTAATTGGGAAGATTTTGATGTTGAGTTCAAAACCCAAAGTTGTCCCAATTATGAGAGTAAATTGCCTCCAATTGGGCTGAAATGATTGTTATTTTTAGTCAATTCATGGGCTGAATTGACTTGGGGATTTTTCATAATTATTGCCATGACCAGAAGAGGATTGGCATAATATGAATGAACTCATCTAATAGATGAGTTCAGCCAGGAGATGCCCAAGAGGTATATAATACTGGTGCCTGGCTGATTAATAAACATCAATTAAATCAATTAATCATCATTTACTAGTTTATTGATCATTAATAACTACTGTTGCTTAGTTTGTTAATTATTATCCATCTGTCATCTGTCAAATATTCATATCTGTTGCTATTACATCTATATTAGATAGTTGTGTGTGTTTATTCTTCCCTAAGAGAAGTACATATTTGCCTGCTGGAGAAGTAGTCCTGATTATAGAGGAATAATTTCCTGATTTTATACAAAGACAGAAGGTCTTGTATTTGTTGGTGCCAGTAGACTTAAGAATAGTGAGTCTACTGGAATTACTTGGCTATTATTGAGGATTATTAGAGAATCTACTTCCTGATTACAATAGGAGTTTCATTTGAAAAGTGAGTTTATATCCTCAATTTCACTGTTAAGTTATTTTAGCTTGCACCATTGGCTGAAAACTTAACATTTTGGTGCTCACTACAGGGGCATCAAACACACTACAGGGACAAACACAACTACTATAATGGATTTCAATTTTCAACCATCAGAATTTGCCCAAAAATATGGAAACAACAAGACAGAAACTTATAAGGCGCTTTACACATTTTCATGTCCTTGAACCCATAATGAAGATGGAATGGATTTAATTAATTCCCTTAAAGCGGGCAGAAATTGGTTGATATAGATTTCAATTCCCAAAGTTATTCTAAAAACTCTTCCTTGCACATCAAATGATTCTCACTTACATGAAAATTTGGACATCAATGAACCAGTAACTTCAGACAATGGTGGAAATTCCTCTGGTGAAAAACCTCCATCTCAAATTAGGGCAAATTTTTTACATCAGAATCAAACTTTACACAAAAATCCATTTTTGGCCAGTAGTCCTCCATGCCATTCTAATGAGAGAAGCAATGCTTTAACTACTGGAGAATCAGGCCAAAAGGAGCTCAAACCTTATTATCTGCCAAAAATTGTCAATGAAGGCCATAAGTCACTAATAGCTGAGTTTGTGACACATCCCAATTTTAATTACAATATGAAAATCTTTTCTGCCATATCAGGACACTGCATATGGCCCTTGACCAGTTTTCTCCAGAGCAAAGAGACAATCCTCTACCTTTTGGAAGTCATGTCTAAATTCAATTGGATGATAGCTTGGCAAAGAAGGCCATTATATTAGTTTCTAGCTAAAAATACACCTATAATTGGGCAGGATCACTGATTGGAAAAAGTAAAACCGCCCTAATAGCCATTGAATTTTCCATAGGCTGGGCAGGGTAGGATAAATTAAAAAATATATAAAGGAAAAAAAATCAATATAAAAAAATATATAAAGAGTATAAAAATATAAAAATATAAAAAAATGATAACTAAAAATATAACACCTAATTTTTATCAAAAAACAAAAAAGGGTCTCTCTTGAGTGGAATTTGGCCTGCCAGGAGGCATTTGACCAGCTTCGTTCAGCCCTGTTAGTCACACCAGTATTGCGCTATCCTGACTTTGACTGAGAATTTATTGTTCAGACTGATGCGTCATTAACAGCAATTGGAGCTGTTTTGTCCCAAGTTGGAGAAGATGGTGAAGAGCACCCAGTAGCCTATGCTAGTCAAACCCTAAATGCCCATGAAAGAAATTATACTGTAACAGAAAGAGAGTGTTTGGCCGTTATATATGCCTATAAAATAGTTTTGAGTATACCTTCATGGAGTGCATTTCACCGTGGTTACTGATCATGCATTCTCAAGCTGGCTTAACAATTTGAAGGAGCCAGAAGGACATTTGGCTCGCTGGGCACTTAAGTTGCAGGCTTATGACTATACCATTAAGCACCAGGCTGGTGCTAAGCATCAGAATGCTGATTGTTTGTCCCGTCTGCCCATCATAGCAACCCTCTGCCAGCTGGCGGATGCCTTGTTCCAGAAGATGGTTAATGGGACTTTTGCCAATGAGCCTGAACAAGTGCAGAAAATTCTCTTCAAATTAAGAAAGGATACCCAGACTGAAAAAGGAGTCTTATTTAAAGTGATTGATGGAAAGAAATATATACTTCCACGTCCCTCAGCTCAAGCAGATCTAAATTTGGCTGCTCATAAGGCTACTGGCCATGGAGGCTTTAAGAAAACAAAGGAGCAGCTTAAGCAAAATTACTATTGGGAATCGATGCATTTTGATATCCATAAAACTTTGAGCTGTTGCCAAGAGTGTCAAGGGGAAAAACCCTTCTGAAAAGCTACTTTTTATCAGCTTGTTCACCCAAATTTGCTTGGAACACTATATCTATAGATGTGGTTGGACCCCTCCTGATTAGCAATGTGAAAGCCAAATATATTATTGTGGCAGTTGATCACTTAACAAAATGGATCAAAGCCAGGGCTATTCGGGACTTAGGAGCCTCAACAACTGCTAAGTTTATCTTGGAGCAAGTTATTCATTGGCACGGATGTCCACAATTTATATTGACAGATAATGGCACAAATTTCACTGCGGTTATTCTCCAGAAGCTTAATGAATTAATGGGGGTGCGTGGTGTTCTGTCAACTCCATACCACCCAGAGACAAATGGTACAGTAGAACGAATTAATGGAACACTTGTCAATATCCTAAGGAAGCTGACTTCTCAGAAGCCCTCCAAATGGAGCACGTTCCTCAGTTAGGCCATTTTTGCCTAGAACATCTCTTACTATTCAGCCACAAAGATGTCTCTATTCCAACTTCTGTATGGGAAGCATCCAGCCTTACCACCATTGTTGTATTCTTTATTACAAGAACCCCAGGAATTGAGCTATTCTCAGTATGTCAAGAGGCTTGCAGAGACATTAATTAAGCTGCAAGCCCAGGCTTTTGAAAATAACTTTGAACTTTGTAAGGCCCGACATGAAAAAGATCAAAAAACCCAATATAATCTGCCCAAATTTGCTGTGGGGGATGAAGTATTATTTTGTAATACTCATGGTTCAAGCTGAATTCATAAGTTAAATCACATTTGGGTTGGTCCATTTGAAGTTATTGGGAAGACCTCAAACTTTTCTTACACTATTAAGGAGAAAAATTTGGGTCATGTATATAATTGAGTCCATGCTAAATTCCTAAGGAAGTTTAAAAAGTGGCCCAATTAGAAGTGAGGAATTTTAATATAAGCATATATAGTTAATTGAAACTAATAGTTATGAGAAAGATTAAGAATAAAAAGAAAAAATATATAATAATGCAAAAAAAACGTTATCATCTATATACATAGTAAAAAAAGAGAATAAGGTTTTATATTCCAAGTAATAAGGAAACTATAAATTTTAATAAATAAAACGAATTTTATTCCTCAGCTTTGAGGGGGAGAGAGCAACTTGGAACCTGAACTTTCATCTTCGCATGCCAATTTGGCCCAGTCTAGTTGCTTGCACAAAGAAAAAGGGCTGTAATAGCATAGAGCCAGATGCACCGCACACTCATTGAAGATGACTCCCAGCGAACAATGGGGAGAGGAGGCACAAACCCATTTATAGTTACCCAATCAAGCCCGCAATTGGGTGGGAAACATGTGCCCAAGAGAAGACAGTCAACTAGGAAATCAGTTCAATACTGATAAATTTCTGGGGGTTGACAATCTAACACAATAAACCTGGGTTTTCCACCACTCAATTAGAGGGGGACATGCAACAGATGACCTGAAGGCATCCAGTTGGGGAAAAGGCACATAAGATGGCTGACTACGGCCACCCTGGGGAGGTATTCATCAGCATTATCCTGATGAAGGGCCTCAAAAGCTGCCCAAACGGCTGAGCAAAAATGAACATCTTGAATATCATGGATATTCAAACCCAAAGAGGAAGCAAAATTGGGCCAATTCTCAAGTGGCTTGGACCAGGAACCAAGGACCTCCTCCACAAAGCTGTCAACCTGAACAAACTCTTGAGGTTGAACAGAGGTTTCTTCAGCCAACAAAAGATGAATGGGGTTATAAAGAAATTATATTCAGCCTGAGTTTCGCTGAGCAGTTGGCCTTGATGAGAATAGTTGGCCAACCTCAGCAGTGCACTGTAGTTTCAGACCATTGGAAAATGGCTGAGTACAAAGAGAAACTCCACCAGAAGATCGCCATCTCGATAAACTAGCTGGAGCAAAAAGGTTGGCCCTCTTGGATCAAAAGAGCGGCCAAAGCTGTCTACTGTGACAGTTGTGGAAGCACGAGACCTGAGCTCATACCCTATCAATCCTCAGGTAGGATCCACAACTTGGACAACTTCCTCCTCAAAGATGGTTTTGGGCTGAGTTGACATCATGACAGTTAGTGCAGGAAAAAACTGGCCCAACTCTGCTGCCCGGAGTGAGCCCAAAAACAAAGTCATATGTATGGTTCTGGGCAGATGAGTAAACTGATGCTGCTGTTCAGGCTCAAGGGAAGTGATGAAATTGTGGTATGCAGAGGATGAGCTGTTTTCAGACATTGAAAATGATTTTTGGGAAAATTCAGGGTTTATATTCCAGTCAAGTGGGGGAAATGTTAGATTTTGATGGTTGACTTGAAAATAAACCCTTTGAGAAAACCATCAATGCTGATAGATTATTTCCATTGATAAATCCTTTGATTCTCCTAATTTATCTGCATAATTTGATAAATCAGATTCACCTCATAAATGCTCTAATTGCGTCTGAGGTGCCCAATTAATGTAGCTAATAATAGCTATGATATTATTATATTATGGCCGATTATAGGTACACTTGGGTGCAAATTGGTCCCACAGCATTAACTAAATTGCACCTCCTAAATTAGTACATTAATCTTAATGCACTAAGGTGGAAGTTGGGTTTGATTTAATGAAATTGATAATTAAGCACTTAAACATAGACGTCTCAATTATGGGCGTACTTAGTGCTATTGAGAGGCCTGCCAATGTCCCAAATTGGGGTGTGTCATCTTTTATGATCATATATTTTTATTCCCCATTTATTGTTAGATGTCAAGCTATGATGTAGCTCTAATTGGGAAGATTTTGATGTTGAGTTCAAAACCCAAAGTTGTCCCAATTATGAGAGTAAATTGCCTCCAATTGGGCTGGAACAAATGTTAATCTTAGTCAATTCATGGGCTGAATTAACTTGGGGATTTTTCATAATTATTGGCATGACCAGCAGAGGATTGGCATAATATGAATGAACTCATTTAATAGATGAGTTCAGCCAGGAGATGCCCGAGAGGTATATAATACTGGTGCCTAGCTGATTAATAAACATCAATTAAATCAATTAATCATCATTTACTAGTTTATTGATCATTAATAACTACTGTTGCTTAGTTTATTAATTATTATCCATCTGTCATCTGTCAAATATTCATATCTGTTGCTATTACATCTATATTAGATAGTTGTGTGTGTTTATTCTTCCCTAAGAGAAGTACATATTTGCCTGCTGGAGAAGTAGTCCTGATTATAGAGAAATAATTTCCTGATTTTATACAAAGACAGAAGGTCTTGTATTTGTTGGTGCCAGTAGACTTAAGAATGGTGAGTATACTGGAGTTACTTGGCTATTATCGAGGATTATTGGAGAATCTACTTCCCAATTATGAGCAGGAGTTTCATTCAAAAAGCAAGTTTATATCCTCAATTTCACTGTTAAGTTATTTTAGCTTGCACCATCAGCTGAAAACTTACCACCCTCTCTGTACTTATATCAGCCAGGGATCTAGTAATTTTTATCACCGTCATTCAGGTGGAAGTACCACAAACTTTATACTTTGTATTATGGACCCTACAATGTAATGCATAATAAGTATCTGATTACTCAATTATTGATACTTCCCAAGGAACAATAACCAACCAAGTACATTATAGTTTCTATAAACCTATGTACTACTCCAACAGGATCTTGAGGGGGCTCTGCCAGACCTTGGAAGTCAAACAGAATGAGTCAAAGGATGTTGAAGACAAATAGGGATTAGCTCTCACTTCTATATAATATAATGGTAAACCTCTGAAATGCCAACTTGGAAAATAGTAAAAAAGGGCCACTCTGAGGATAGGGTGTGTTAGATTCTGTGGCTGACTCAAAAGTAAACCCTTCAGAAATTAACAACTTGGGCCAATTCCCCATCTAATGCTCGAGCTAATACTCTAATTAAAGCCTACTGCAATAACACAGCTTGGGCTGATTATTGCAGCATGGATTTAATTATATTATCAAAAGCTTGGGACAAATAACTCACATACTTAGGCTGATCATCTCTGCAATAACATGGCATGGGCCAATTATTGCAACATCATTTAAATTATTGAAAGCTTGGACTAAATATGAGGTGTGGCAGAAAAGTAATGAGACTGATTTTTTACTTACCAAAGCTTTTATTTTTTTCAAACATCAATCTTATCCCCTTCAAAGTAGTTCCCTTGGGCAGCTACACACCAATGGAGACATTGTTCCCACTGTTGGTAGCAGCGCTGGAAGTCTTCAAATGGTATGGTCTGTAGCATGTCCGTTACACTCTTTTGGATGTTTTCTAAAGTCCCTAAATACCATCCTTTGAGGACATTTTTCAGTTTGGGAAATAGGAAAAAGTCACAGGGACTGAGGTCAGGTGAATAGGGGGGCTGGGGAACCACAGGAATGCCTTTTGAGGTCAAAAATTCTGTGAAAGAGAGGGCAGTGTGACATGGGGCGTTGTCATGATGGAGCATCCATTTGTCTGCAATGTCCGGTCTCACACAAATGACCCTTTTTCTGAGCCTTTCAAGGACGTCTTTATAAAAAACTTGGTTGACAGTTTGTCCTGGAGGAACAAATTCTTTGTGGACGATTCCCCTTCTGTCAAAAAAACAAATCAGCATTGACTTGATCTTTGATTTTCTCATTCAAGCTTTCTTTAGTTGAGGAGAACTCTCAGTGTGCCACTCCTCAGTTTGCCTCTTGGTCTCAGTATCATATTGAAAAATCCATGATTCATCACCTGTGATTACATGACTAAAGAAATCTTGCTCATTGGCAATTCTGTCAAGAAGATCAAGACACTTGTTTTTTTGATTGTCCTTCTGCTCAATTGTGAGGTTTGTTGGCACCATTTTGGCACAGACCTTTTGCATGTGCAAATGTTCAGTCAAAATTTGATGAACGGTAAATCTGTTCAAATTTAATTCTTACTCAACATTCTTAATGTTAATCGACGGTCTGATCTCACAAGAGTGTTCACACGTTTAATGATTTCGTCAGTTTTAGAAGTTGAAGGCCTCCCTGAGCGATGTTCATCTTCAATGTGTTCTCTGCCTTCCAAAATTGATTTATGCCAGCAAAAAACTTGAGCTCGGGATAAAGAATGTTCCCCATACACTTGTTTTAACTTTTCAGATGTCACACTTGCTGATTCTCTAAGCTTAACACAAAATTTAATGGCACAACGTTGCTCCAAATTACGCTGTTCCATTTTGCGTGATGCATAACCAAAACACAACTTCACTAATAGCAGTCACAACAATCACGTAGTTAATGGAAGGAGTTGAAACTCGCACTGAGAGATGGGAGGGGGCTGATACACGTGCTCTGTCAAGGACAACAGCGCAGCGTTGCCAGATCACTTGCAGTGTTCCCAGTCTCATTACTTTTCTGCCACACCTCGTACACTCACACATTCAGGCCAATCTTCTCCGCAGATCTATGGCTCAGGCCAATTAACTCAATGGCAATTCAATTTAATCTTTATATTGAAAACTTAGGCTGAATATGCTTGCAATTTTGGGCCTATTATTGCTGCACCAAACCTTGGAAACTAGTCCCTACTAATTGGGACCAATATTAAGAAATCAGCATGAGAAATTGTTTGGGATCAACCTGGTGATAACGTCTACAAATCACATTAATGGAAAGACAAAGAGAATGTAACCAGAACAATATCACTTGCACATGGACTGCCCAAATGGGAGTACATATTGGTATCAAGAGGAACAGCTGACATCACAATAAGGAGTCATTTTCATCATCTGTATGATGAAAACATTATTGAGCTGGATTGATTTCTGCCTTAGGGCAAATTTTGTATGTTGGTATGTGTAATTGGCATGATAGTACTAGCACATGGACCTCTCAAATGGAAGTACCTAGTGCTATTGAGAAGGCCAGTTGACATCCCAATTTAGGGAGTCGTTTATAGCAGCTGTATGTTGAAAACATATTTTGACCTGGTCCTAGATAATTTTTGTATGTCAATATGCATAATTGGCATGATAGCACTTGCACATAGACCTCCCAAATGGGAGTACCTAGTGCTATCAAGAGAGGCCTGCTGATGGCCCAATTATGGGTATGTCATTTACTTAAATTGACCACAAAATCTTCCAGAATTTGTAAATCATCAGCAGTATGACAAAACTCATTTTGAGACAATCCTAGGACCATTTTGCATGTTTAATGTTGCTATTTTATCCCTAAAAACCTCCTAAATATGAGAGTATTTAGTCACCAATAAACCTAGCAATAGGTCTCAGTCATATCATTTCAAGGGCCAAACTGAGGTGAAAATAATCTGTGAGATTGCATGCTTGAATGTGGCCAGGAGATGCCCAAGAGAGGTATAAGTACCTGCGCCTGACACAATGAATAATTATCAAATAATCTAGTCTAATAAAGATCTATTTTATTTAATCCTCTTTCCAGTTTTTATCCTAAGTTACTTTATAGATTGTCAGCAAGCTGGGATTTCAAGATCCACAGCTTGCAACTTTGCCTGCCTCAGTTAAAGTTCCAAATTACAGAGGTAAAATCAAGTTTAAAATCAGCCAAAAGAGTAGGGGCTATTTGAGGATGCCTAGTGAGTTTTTGAATGGTCAAAATACCATAAGCCACTGGCAAAATTGAAGTTCTTCAGCTGAACTTCAGCTTGATTAAGCGTGCAGGAATTAATTAATCAAGCGATCATTTCTCAGAATTTCACAAGGTGAAGGATAAAGAATGGGAATCTCCCACACCACAAAATCAGAGAGGCCAAAGGAATTACCCTGGAAACTGAGGAAAGACCTATTGACAGGAGTAAATCATATCATTCTCTACTCAGCCCTGAAAAGATAGAGGATCATGATTATTGGTCCATAGAGGAACTCCTTAAGCAACAAGATCCTTGTAAAACTACAAGTAATAAGAGATTTTACTAAAAAAGGGAATAATCTTCTATAAAAAAATTATCAAGTTTACTACTTTGAAGAATAATAATTTTAATTTATCCAAGTTAAGACAACCTTAGAAAAACGTACCACACTAGTTTGGAAGTGGGATGAAATTATAAAATGTAGGACAAAACTCAAGTACTGGAAAATCTCCTGCACATGATCTTATAGGCTAAGATTATATGACTTAACTTCACTTAATTTCTTGGCTGGTCCTAGGCATGGTGCACAACTCCACATGTATCTCTATCTTCTTAGTACAGAATTACTAAATTTCTGCCATTACTATATTTAATCCATATTGTGGGGAAATAGTAGATGCTATTCCCACTATGCTAATACCTCTTTTTATAGGAAGATATTTTAGGATTAAATTTTCAAGAATAGGACACCTGATAGTATTAGCCTTTTGATTTATTTTATTAAGATACATTAACTCTGAGTCACTTTAAATGCCTACCTTCCTCGCCTTGCCATACCCAGATTTGGTGTGATTACAATCACTTTAGTGCCATTTTTTAGATGATTAGATGAATGAGCGTCTAACTCATAATTAATATATAGTTATCTTTACATAAACAAGGCTTAGTTGAGTACCCACGCTTCTGTTAAACAAGGGGATATTATACAGATAACAAATTACCAGTTATTAAAAAAGTTTAGTCTGATCAATATATATTGTTTAGGTAGGCGATGATCCCCAGTAAAGTTTAGTCTGAGCCTTATTGAGGTTGTAAATGTACTTGCTGCATAATGCATTTCTACCAAATACTAACCTTTGATCTAATCATGTTGAAGTTTTTTCACCCAAACAACTCCAGTAATGGAACCCTCTTATAAAATTAATACAATAATTGACAACCCATATCTAAGTTTATCTTTAATAAAGTTGGTCAGTTCATAATGGCCACATAAAGAAGGTATAGTTATTAATTATGGTAGTTTCCGCCTAAGTAACCAATTTATTCTAACTTACTATCAGCTCCAATTGAAATTAAATATGAAGATTTAGTTAAAAAAATTGGACAATTGTTTTAAAATGCAAATTCTATTTTCATTTTAATTGATTAAATCATAAGTTTCAAACATACTTTTTTTAAAACCCATAACTTTTCAAGAATTAAGGATAAGAAGGTAAGAATGGACTTGGTTTCATAAATAATTAAAAGAATAAGTAAAAGCGCCACTACTTTGGTATCATCAATGGACATTCCTGGTCATTTGCTATCCTGCAGTGACCATGGTTCTATTATGGATTGTCTTATGGTCCATTTGATCTCAAGAATCTATAGTCTCATCACAGGGGTGATTTATTTGTGGGTCAGCACCAACTTCTTGCCATGTACCAGCCTAAAATGAAAAATAAAAAATTTTATACCCTTGCAAGCTAGTTGGATATAATTTTGCTCTATTTAAATATATCTTTGTATATAGGATTTCCCAGCTCATAATTTTGGCCATGAATTCTTAATGCACTACCAATATGTAAGAAAGGTAATGGTAAGGGTAAAATTTAGTTGGCTAGTTGCATAATGTTTGTGCAAAAACAGGTCTTGCAATGGGTGTAGGCTGGGGCTTTGTCTCCAGACAAAATGTTTCTCATTATGGACCATTAGCATCTGAATATTGGACATTTATAGTACTGGCTGGTAAGATCCGCCTCTTCCTTGTGCACATAAAGTATGCATTGTGGGCATAGTCTGAATGCAGTTCTTTCCATGTTAAGTTGCTCAATTCAAGATCTTTTTCATCAATAAACGCTGGTTATAGGTTAGAATCTTGCTATTAACTTTAATGATCCATTCTTTGGTACTGTACAAGGCATTGTGAGCCTTAGTTGCTGGTCTAATAGCATTTGTGGCCATGCCAGAGAGTTGCTTCACAGTCTAGTGAAGGGTGTACAATTTATACTGGTTCATTACTATGTAACGTCATGACTACTTAGTGTAAGTCCAGGAGAGCATCCCCTGAGCCTCAACCAAATGGCATTCCCTTTTTGCATAAAAAAGGGCCCACAAAAGGCATCCATATCCCACGTCACTTAAGGCAATCTCGCCCATGTTGTGGGCAAATGGTAGGTGATGGCCTACCCTTTGAGGGTTCTTCCTCCCCACCATATTTAACCATGAGCAAGCTTCTCAAGCGTATCATGGAAGTTTGTGTGGATAAAGTGGTGGGAAGAGACCATTGGTCACAGAGTGAGGGTGAACATGTCACTCCAGCGCTGATGTTGAGGTCTGCCAAGGGGAAAAGGTATGTTAAGCAATTGGGGGAATCAGCTCCAAAATTTTAGATTGCGCCAATATGGCGAAAACTCAAATAATTTTGGGGAACCAAACCTTGTGAAATTGAATTTGGGAAATCCATTTGATACCCAACGGGATAGGGCCCCATGCCCTGGCAATGGGCACTCCAATCACCCACTAAACAAAGTGATGCCAAACCAAGAAGAATCACAATGGAAGAAACAGCTTAGTGGCAAAACTCAAGCGGAGTCAGATGGCCAGCGGAAGGCTGATTTGTTGTCAAGCTAGTTGCAGGATTTTGTTCTGCCAAAATTGGTTAGGTTTGTAACCCCTTCATTATGAATTTTCCTTTATTCCTCAATCCTCAAGGCCTTAAGGCAACTGTCCCTCACTGGTACAGTTGTCAGTTGATTCTTTACTTTTTTTCAGTAAACTACCCTCTTCCCAACCAAGAATTCACTTTTATTAATTTTTCAGAATTTGTCTTAGCAACCCCAAACCGTGTTTCTCAGTTTGCATCACAATTGGGCCTTAATGGCCATGCTCACCACGCTGTATCCTACCTTTGTTGACTGGTACATTGTATGCATGACCTTTTGGGGATATCCCCATTTACCAGCGCTCTCTGGTGGAAGGATGTGTCTATAATGCTGAAGATTTTATCTCCCCACTGGACAAGGTTATGTGATCTTGCCGCCTAATCCATCACTAGTGGCCCTGAGGCAAATCTTAGCCCCACCGTTATACCTGATAAGTCTCCTGTTTCCAAATCCTCAGGCCCTCAGGGGCCATTATCTGGTTGCTTGTCAGTCTGGTAGTTATAGTGGCCACCAACTGTCATCCTCTGTTTTCTTCCCTTAAACCTAGTTATTAAGTCGCTCAGATGACAATGCCCTAGGCATTCTGGTTTGTCTTCTGGGTGCTCACGCACCCCAACTGGCAGGCCACTCTTAATTTTATCTTCTGGTTCCATGACACTTAGTAGAAAACTTGTGTTCTATATGTTTACACTTCTCATGTTGTTGTGGTGCTCAATGCACTGTTCCTCATTTTGGATGTCTTACAAGACTTGGTCTATTCTGTGGTCATGGAACTTGAAGCCTATTTACTAAGCCAAACTTCCCAATTGCACAACTTCCATTAGACTGGTTTTATTGGATGGTATCGTTGGGGTAGTATCCATCCAGTCTCATAGCAATTGTGATGATATTGTAGCTGGTAAGCCCTGACTTTGGGCCAATTTATACTTTGCAAAAGGTCCACACATCAATGTGGGACTGCATCATGGTAAGATATAACTTTGCCTAAATCTCTTAGTCATGGGTTGCAAAGCTAATCATCCTTATTTATTTCTTTCTTTTTTCAGTAAAAATAGTTCAATAGAATTAGGGAAGCTTTTTTGTGCCATAAGTATATTTGGACCAATGATTATATCTTGCACTCTAGTGTATCATTCAGTGGGATTATGTGACAATTTACCACAGCTTTTACAAGACAAACAATTTTATTTGGTATTATTTTCACTTTAGAATTCATTTGATTATGCTTTTAGAAAGAAATTTATGTGATTAAAATTATCAGTATTACCTGTTCCATCACCTCCACTGCTGGCCCCTGGGCAATATAAATTACCTAGGTTTTGAAAGGTTTGATCTTTTTCAATTGGATTCAGTCTATTGAAAAAAATAATAGAGTGCTAAGCTTAACCAGAACCTTTTGATGTTAATTCTTTATTTTAGGTATTCTGGTAAAGCTTAATTAACAGCTAAACTTTGTAATGGTCCCACTTGGTGCTGATTTCTACCATTATGTCATTGACAAAGGCCTGAATATGAATGGGCCATTGGTTGGGGTGAACTATATCATGGAGCATTGTATCCACTAATGCCAAGAGAATGTTGACTGCAAGGTTAACCAATTGGGAGCATTGGATCATCTTACTGAAACCCTGCTCAATTATGATTTCTTCTGTTGTATCCTCATTTACAATGACCTTAGTTACCTGACCTTAGTACAAGGCATCAATCTACTAAATAGATTCCTTAGAAATTTTAACTACTTGAAATGCTTCTTTGAATACCTTGTATGATACCCAATCATAGGCTTTCTCCATCTCCAAAAGCATGAGATTGCCACTTTTTCACCCAATGTGTCTTGAAGGAGGTTTTTGATCATTCCAATGGTGTCCCAAATACTCTTGCCTGTGACAAAACTATGTTGCGCTTTGTGGATGGTTTGCATGGCGGTGAGCATAAGGTAGTTGGATATTATTATATCAACTTGTAGACCATTTTAGATAATGTTATAGGGTGCCAATTTTGAAGGCTGTGCTGCACTACTTTCTTATAAATCAGTATGATCTTTGATATTAGCCGCCTGGGATCTGGCACCTAGTGGGTAAGCAGTATTTTAATAAGGAGGTAGCTCCAGTGTGATCTGATTATAAGTTGTGTTATATAGCTTTACACACATAATATACTTACCTAGGGCTTTACCATGGTAACTCTTTCAATGTGTGCCATACTTCATCTACCAATATAGTAGCCATGAGTTGGTGCTTGTTAGTTTCTAAACTACAGCGCCTCTTTGGCCTGCTGATTATTGTTTCTGTTGTACTGTCTCTTATCACTAGGTATCAGAACAACTCCATGTGGAAGCATTGAATTTTACTTTTTATACTTGGGTCACTTGAGATTGCTCCATTCACAGTCTCCAATTGTCTAAGAGTGGTTCTGTACTTGACTTCATTTTTGACAAAATCTACTTAGTTAGTATGCCCATCAGACT
>JAKSZP010001749.1:0-79200 GCA_022478985.1 Massospora cicadina
TTCAGTTGGGGGGCATGCTTGTGACACAATTCAGAGTGCCACAGATCATGATACCCATATTCCGATCAACTCCAAGCCTTGGTGGGAGCACACCTCACAGAAGCCATTGATGACTATAAGCAATTCGCGGACTGTAAGCGGCTTTTGGGTCGCTGACTTTTGATGGTTCCTAAGTCATGCTTGATACCCATCATTTGCAAATTCAATCCCCTTCCCGCAAGTTCGCCAGTAAGTGTTCAGGTCCTCACTTAGTATAGGAAGTATTGGTTAATGGGGCATTCCGCCTGAAGCTTCACGCGCATTGGAAGCAGCACCCAGTCTTCCATGTTTCCCAATTGTTGCCCTTCAAGGGTGTAATTCCCATGGACCCAGAACCGATTGTCATCAATAATGAGGAAGAAGCTGAGGTAGAGGCTATCTTGGAATCTCACAAGTTGCGACATTCAGTCCAAAATCTCGTGGCCTGGAAAGGATACTCGGCCTATGAAAATAGTTGGGTCAAGGCGCATGATTGCGCGAAATGCATGGCCCTGGTCGAAGCTTTCCATGCATCCCACCCTGGGGCCCCTGTCATGGTTGGATGACATTATAGTAGGAACTGATACTAGAGATAAGGCTGGGCGACAGGAGGCCCAGAAGTTGAAACTTCAGGCTCTCCCTGACCTGAAACACACCTTAGATCAACGCTGGGTGCAAGCCAAGCGTGCCCAGGTTGATACTAATAAGTTGCAAAACGCCCAGCCTCTGATCTTGGCCCAGGCACTAAAACGAACGATTTATATTGTAAATGATGATGGTTTGATTCGGTTTATTGGAGAGCAAGGGTTCAAGTTCCGCTCAAGTTATGAAATTTTGAGCTCATTTAAAATACGTCTTCAATCGATTACTCAAGTGAAGGCACTTTTGATGTATTTTACTAAAATAGATGGAAGCATCTGTTTATTAGAGCGTCAAGGCTTGGGCGCACTTCTGCAGAACCTGAATTTCCCTGGTCCACTTTAAATATGTTTTAGCAACCAACATTCCTTGTTGGTTGACTTTTCCTAAATAAAAACCCCTGTTTTTTGAGTTTTTTTTATCAATGGTTCCTTGGGCTAACTTGGTGGTGGACCACTTTGGGGAGGTCTCCAACCATATGGGCCACTACCTTATCTCGCAATTTACCAAAATCCCAGGGGCTCCTGTGGGCCGCCCAGGTCCCCTCCAGATCAAGGCACCCAAGCCCCTGACGCCAAGCTACACTTGATTATGGATGCCCCTCTGGTTTCCACTCAAGCGGTGATGTTCCTTACTTACCTGGTATTATATGTTGCTCTTTACACCCTTGCCTGGGGTACCCTTTGCACTGGCACCATTTGAGGCGCCTTCCTCCCCATTGTCCTAACGGCTAGTTCCCTAGCAATGTGGGTTTGCATCCCACATCACCTTGCTGGGAATGAGAGAGTTACAGACATTCTCTTGACAGCCCCCCACCCTCCTCAGAAGTTTGCGACTATTATGGCTAGCAAGCCACCTAAAGCACACAAGAATGTTGCCCTGGCGCAATCTCCTAGTGGGGGTTCTGTTCCTTTGGAAAAAGGAAAGGGTAATGTAAGTCTCAGGTAACATCCTTTGGCTCTTGATTGGGCCATCTTCCCATTCCCAATTAAAAAGACACTGAAGAGGATGGTGGTACCTCTCATCACTCAGGGTGACCTCGCTCATGTAGTAGATGAGTGATGGGTAACAGCTCATCCGCTTTTAATCCCACCTCCAATACCCACACTTACCTCAGCAGAACTGTTGCGAGGAATTAGTGAAATCTGCGCTGAGATTATTAATTGAAATTGGTCAGGTCTAATTTAGCCAGCAATCTGGCTGATGCCCAAAATTTAAATGACTGTAAAATCATGAAGAATGAGATATCGGTTGGACTGCCTGATGGTTCCAATTTAATCTCCAGACCAGTTGAACAAATATTGGGTGCTATCGATGAGGGTTTGAAGCCCTCAAATATTAATTTGGGCATTGCATCTGATGTGCTGCTGTTGACTGAATGAATGGTTAAATGACCGAGTGTGGGCAGGTTGGCTGTCCTGAACCCATTCCCAACCAAATGGTCCCATCCCTATAAGGGATGGCCTTGGGGGATTCCCATCACCCGTCAAGCCAAACACCATTGTGCTAATTTTCGGAAATGTAATCAAGCCCTGGTTTGGACATTTGAGGTTAAACCAACAGAGACTCAGCCTGCCGCCAAATTTTGTGATGTCAGTTCTTAAAGAATAAACCCCCCATTCCTGAACAATGCATTAGTCAGGCCAAATTTGTTGGGTCCCAATCCCATCCTGTCACTACCCAATTGACCACTATTTAATTAGTTGCATGACACTGAGAAAATTGCTGGTTGATTTTCTTACTTTCCTTTCCCAATAAATTTTTGCTAAAAAAACAAATTTTCTTTATTCTCCGTTCTAACCGCATCCCAGATGGCATTTCCCTGGTGGCCCATCACCTCGCACTCCGGGTGGGCTTTACCAATTCTTTTAGTCACCATGGCTCCCACTATCGTCAATTGGGCCCAGCGAGTCAAACACTTTTGGTCTTACAACCCTGCTCTTATGAATTTCTGACAACAATACACGGGGATTTTATGGCCCTATGTACAACAATGGATAGAGAAAACCCATCTCCCTATCACCCCCAATGAGTTAGCCTCTCAAATTAAGAATCTCATCAAGACTGTCCCAGTAATCCCACCTCCTGCAGCTAGAACCACTGAGTTGGGAATTGGTTTAGTGTGGTTTGCCATTGGGACACTCCTTACCCTGTTGTTACACCACCACTTCGTGGTATCACGTTTCCCGGCTCCATATTAAGTTGTATGGTTGGCAATGCCTCTGGCATTCTGGCTTGCTTTTTGGGTATTTAAACATCCTGACTGGCAGGACGGTCCAAACTTCTTCTGCCGTTTCCATGACAGTGAGGCATGTGTTAAGAAAATAAGAAATAAACATATATCTTATATTAATAACAGATAATGCTAACAGTTCACCCAAGGTCTCCTCTTTAGACTTTAGCACACCACCAGGATGAGTATTTCAATCAAAGAAGGGCGAAGGGTTGTTTGCAACCCTCACCTCTGAAGATACATACCCTGCAGTTCATTCAGCAGCATCCTTACCCATGTTTTAGAGCATTAACTCTTGCTCAACTTCTTCATTTCTTTTCATCTTCTTGGCGCACAGGCGCAAGTTCATAGAAGTGATGTTATAAACAGGAATTGTTGCAATACTGTGCCTATGAGAGCCCCCATCCGTCTTGTTTTTTTAGATGATTTCATAAAAAAAGCGTTTTCAGCCATCTACTACCCCATACCTGATCTGATAGATGTCTGATCATCTTTATCTAGCACCATCACAGCTAGGCCGCTGGCCAATGATTCAACTTGTGTACTCAGAAAGTGTGTCAGAGGGGAAACCAAATCTGATGAAACCTTTAAGTTAAATTTGAGGCTTGACCCTTCCAATCCATTAAATTCCGCTGAAATTGAAGGAGGACTGGTGAGAAGCGCTGATTGATTCAGAGAAAGATCCATAGTTTTGGGAGCCAATTTATAGTGGCTACTGCAGGTGACATCATTGTGGTGGAATTGGAGAGAAATTTGATAAATATTTGGGCTAGACCCCATTCACTTTTGAGTTTTTTCTCTAAAAACTGAAGGAATGAATGGATAAAGTTCCTCCCATTTCAGAAGCGCGCTTGAGTTTTTTGTCCCATATTTATAAGGACTCTCTTGGGTGAAACAATTACAGCCCAATTACCTGGCCTTTTTAAGGTTGTGGCGGGAAAATCACCCAACACGAATTCAAACATATGATCAAAGTTGGCAGCAGAAGTTTAACATAATAGGGCGTCTATTTCTGAAGCATCCAATGTGGCATGTAAAAATGGCGTTTTGACTATGTGGACATAGGTACGCCTGAGGCCATGGGAGATTCATAAAAATAAGGGACGCAAAATGCCCACCTCCATGGTGTGCAAATGATTAAAGGAAGGTTTGAAAGCATCAGAACAAGGTTGCCAATGCCAAGGGTCGCTTCAAACCATCTGTAACCTCTGACACCCACAATACAGTTTCATAAATGTAAACACCCAGGCAGGAGACCAGGGTAGAAACCAATGCAGCCATCTAACTCCCGGAGGAGGGGATCCAGGGCTGGCTCTTAAAAATGAGAAGAAGCGGTGAGAAGCTTGGAATCCTGAGCAACTAGGCCTCAAATGGTCCATAACACTATGTACTCAATGAAAGGGGAAGTTGCACTGCGAGTAGCAAAAAGAGAAATGCCAAGCTGACATCACACCAATGAGAATGATATCGCCGTGGACAAGAGCTTAGAAACCACAGTGCGCAGCAAACGCGCCCTATTACCATTAAGAAAATCTTTCACGCGGAATAAGTCCTGTTGAGACCAAAAATAGGGTTGGTCAACTAATGTTATGAGCATGTCTATAACGCTCCTGTTCCAGTAGAGGTGGTGGGAGAGGGCCCACCCCACTACATGGAAACACCCCACTAAGAAGAGTGTAAAATAAAGCACCTCCAAGAAGAAAGGTGAACAAAGGCCCCAAAGCAAGAATGGTCCACATTTCGTTAGTCTGGACCTCATGAAGGTCAGCAAACAGGAATAAAGAAATGCACATAATATAATAAAATGAACGGGATCTCTTTTAAAAAATTAGTTGATCAACAAAGAAGTTTAGTCATGAAACAATAATTATAAGGAGTTGGGGGTGATTTTCCATTGGGCAATGAACTGCAACCAATCTAACTTATTGCTGTAAACTGTCATTCTTTGTGATACTGTAGTTAAAGTATTCATGACTTTGGCAATTATTCTAAGTTGAATTTGCCACATTTGGAAATATCAAAAGCTGAAAGGGTTTCAAATCCTCAATTTCCCACTAAACATATTGTTCCGTTCCTTATTCAAAATATAATTTGTGCATTGCAGGGATGATGCTTAAAACCTCATCTATCACGCGCACCCCCTGAACCAACTTGGGAATATTTTTCTCTCAACCAGCGATATTCTGGGGTGAGCTTTAGGTCAGGCAGGTTCATCAACTTGCTCCTCTTGGCCTCTACACGCTCTAATTTGTTTTTGCAATCTGTAACAAATATATTCTCATCTAGACATGACAACTAAGGCTATTGGTGCATATTTCTCTCAGCCACATTTTATAGGGTATTGGTTTTTGTTTTACAAGTAAGCCTAATATCTGTAGAGCAGCATGGACCAATATGAACTAGAGATTTGATAAGATGATTTATAAGGAGTATTTGAGATCTAAAGAATTTCTTGAACGTAATGAGATAATTTAATGTGCTTATTTATAAAGAAAGGTTTTTTACTAGTTCTCTGGCAAATTTTGATTGATCAATGAGATATTAATGATTGGTTCCACCAGAAATTAGAGTTTTTAGCGAAGAGAAAAGCAAAAGCCAGGCCCAAAGAAGCATATGCTTATATGGTGATTGGATAAGTGCCCTTGGTTTTAGTTTAGCTGAAGATTATAGAGCCTGCTAGTGTGATAATATTAGGTTAATAGTGATATAGAGCGGAGTATCAAGAAATTAATTATTGAGATTTATTGGAGACTTAATGCCTTATAGTAGAATTGGGAGCTGATATTACAGCTGGTTTAACCAATCATCTTTTAATGCAATAATTATTTAAATGAATTTTTTAACATATAATTAGATTTAGGGTTTAATCCATTATTATTTGCTCAGCATGCGCCACAATTAAATATGCAGTCACAAAAGTTATATTAGTTTACTTTTGTTGCTTTTTTTCAACGTTTTAATTTATAAATAAATACAATGGAGTATCAAATCCTTAAACCCCGCTGGCACAATTTCCACTACTATTAACTTTGATCCTACTAAGTATTCATATCGTATGTGCCTGAATAACTATTTTTCTTTAGGATTCCTATTGATTTATGGCCATTTGCCAGCATCTCTATTGCATTAAGTTTAATGTGATTATATTATAAACATCTTGAGCTCTTGTGATTTAATTCCTCATGCTAATAAAGTAAATAATCCCCTAGTCTTCCTTTTTGCGTGCAGCTTAGTACACATATAATGTACCAATAGGAAACGCTAGACTAAGGGGATATCTCAGAAAGACTCCAATGTTAAGGGGCCCTTTTTGTCCTATGTCGCTGTAGAAATCCTAAGCAAAGAAAATACCATCAGCGAGCCAGAAAGCCTTTGTCAGTATTCACTACTGTTTGTACTTCTATTTAATTATACTAAAGAACTCTTTTGCCATAAATGGGGTTTCCTTTGTAAGTTTGTTAATTTCACTGCCCTCTTAGAGTGTCTTTTAGTTGAAATTGTGGATACCTGATCACCAAATTCCGATGCCCTTGTGCTAATTTCAAAGCAATATTAATAAGATCGACAGTTTGAGTCTACCAAGTAATATTGGCAACTTTTTATAATTGTTACTTTCTATATTTCTGTGTTTGATTTTATAAACAGAATATTCATATTGCTTTCCCACCGTATAAGTGTGTTTTAACCCTGTGCTGCTACCCCCTCATTTATTACTTAAACAAGCAACTAAAAGTGGATTCATATAGCAGTACTTACTAAAGGGGTCACACTAATCCAAGAAATTAACTTTGACTATATCAACTGGAACATATCAAATCCTTCCAGTTCCAATAATGGTTACTTTCACATCTTCTGCTAAGACATGATGGGCTTCAAGGCAAAGTATGCAGGTGAGTGCATGCAAAATTAAAATGACAAACCACTGCTTTTCACAAGAGAAACCCATTTCAACCAGGAAGACATATCAATAGAAATAAAACTGGTGTGATGTCCAGAATTAAAGCCGTCAAAATAAGAGAGAAGAACCAATATTACTCTCAATTTCTCAAAAATTCATGAAATGGCTCCTTAAAGGGTACTGCTTGAATGCTAGCGAACCTGGAGAAAACTTTAAGGGTATTTTTATTGCCAACGTGATTAAGATTAACGTTATGATTTTTATATGTCTTACCTTAAATCAACCAAAACTGGACTCACTAGAAGGCTTAACTTGCAGTAATATATGCTGGAGTATCTTGTTGATTATGTATAGCTGTATATCTGCATGCTTTTATGAGTGCTAACCTACTTTAATAAAATTAGTAAATAATGAGTTATCCCAAGCCACATAGAACAACAACCATCTTCTCTTAGAAATCTCAGCAGTTCTTTCCTTTAAGTTTGTAATGAAATATTTAGACTTATGGGCGTGTATCAAAAAACATAAGAATATAGAATCAAATTGTCCACAGTTAAATCGTGAGCTTCCAAATTAATAGGTAACCTCATAAAATTTAAAGGGTTGACTTTATTATGGATCTTCATTGTCAAATCCTTGGCACTACTAAATAAAGATTAGTGCAAGAAATGACTAGTTGGTGACCAGAGAGATTTTTCTGTTGCACATCTAAAGAATCAAGTTCCTCTTATTAACAAACGCTCTACCAAATTTGAAGAAGGATAAAGGCTTACCTAATAAATCTCGCTGAGAGATAGATAGCACTGGAAAGATTTTGAATGCTAAACCCATCACAACTGGAAGTCCTAATTATGGATAGCTTTTGGATCGCCAGATTCAAATTAAGTTGAATATAACTCAAGCCAAGATAGACCATAACTCTACCATTCATCAAGTCTTTAGAGTATGCTAGAATAAGAAATGACATTAATGCCTTGTAATGGACTAACACTGAACTAATCTTCATATGAAGTTCCCTCCTAGAAAAGTCTAATAAAACAACCTTATAACTTTATAATAGTGTTCTTCATAATAAGCTCCTTTCTAATGCCTTTTTGAAGACGATTCTGAAAGAATTAACAATGTGGAGCAATAATTAGATGAAGAGAAAAGACAATGCTAAGGATTTTTTGTGGTGTTGACAGAGTGAAAAAAGAGTTTAATAAAAATGTAATTGTACAATTATAGTGATGATACATTCACTAAAGACATTATACAAACAAAGAAGGTGTTGGATGTGGATACACTGGTTACAATGGTTCAGCATATGGGGAATTCATCTCTACATGAAAATTCCACCATTCATCACAACTATGAAGGCAGAAGCTGCCACAGAGGATCGTAGAAACAATGAGAAACCATGCGCTACCTTCCATCCAGCTTACTAACCTTATCCAGTACCACCTAACATAATACTGAAGAACAACCATTTATGCCAAGACCCCATAGCCGGGAGGGGATGAAAACTTTTGCATCAACAAGTTACCACCCTTTAGCAAAGATTAAAATATTTACGAGATCTTCTAAGCTTTTAGTTACCATGAAAGATACTCAGGTAGGCTTTAAAGCCAAACTATTAATATATGCCATAGACGTTAAGAGTGAAGACCAAATTACATTTTACTTAGAAACAGCTTCTTATCTTACCAGGAAGTTAAACAGAAAGTATTGAGACTTCTTCAGAGGAGCTGATAATAAGCACAGAAAAAGGGTGTTTTCCTTATTACTAGATTTAAAAAGTATGATTCTTATAATGAGTTTGCCAACTAGTGCACTCAAATTGCTCATGTAAAGTTGGTCAAGAAAATTTTCTTAAGCAACGCCAGAATAGTCTTGAATATTCTGTAAAATCACGTTGCAATCTCACAATAAAATGGCAACGTTTTCACAAGGGGACACGCCCCTATATAAGATAAGTAATCATCTATTTTTATTATCCGCCATGTTTTGACCTCAAAGCGTAAATAGAAGGCCGTTTGACATCCCTACTGCGCCACCAGAATAAAAACCTCTTAACAGATCCCAGTACAACTCTCAAGTAAAACCTTAAGTGGGGGCTACATATGACTAAAAAAACCCGTGTTGTTTCTCAGATACATTGCTACAAGTTTAAACAGAAGTGCCACTACGCAACGATCTGCCCAGAAAAAAGATGAGTACATGTGGCTCAACTAACCTATCACAATTTGGAAGTAAAATGGTGGAGTATTGGAGAGACTCTCTACTTCCTCTGACACAATCTTGATATTCTCACTCAAGGGCGATGAGATTTTATCATAATGACCTAGTACATCCACCAATAACCTGTTATATCAACAAACCACTGATGATCACGATGTAACTCAACTTCAAGCCAAGTAAATTACAGTTAAGGAGGCTCGCCAAGAATTAAAAAACCTATTGTATTAAAGATGTTAAAACAAAATTGTGACAATGTACCACATCTTTACGCTGATGAACCATTTTTAATAGGCGTGAATGTGGCCATCCCAAGTAGATATGGTATCCAAAGAAACAATCAAATTAAAAAGTGGTATCAAATACTTTTAGAAAAGAAAATTTTTTGGATGTACATGGATTAAACAACCGTATTCATTTTATTCTAAATTTTACCTACTGTGGCATTTTAGCGTAAAAAATCAGAAATTTGAACCATAATAGGTACAAGAGCACTGGTCATTATAGTGTCTAGCAAGATAATGGTCAAGCTGTTAATAAAAATCTGATAATAGCATCGTTTTTTGTATATGGAACTGCTGGGACATAGTTTACTGCATTAAAAAAAGCTTACATCTTGCTGTTCCTTTGCTTTGGATTAATTTCTTTGCGGGAACCACAATTGTATTAAAACAACTTTATAAAATGTTGTTAGATGCGGTGTTCATGCGAACTTTGGCGTCATAGCCGCTATAAAAAGATGTAATGCTTGAAATAATGGGTCAGAATAATATATTTTTTTACATTTGATGGCATACTAAAAAGTTGTACGTGAATTTCCCAGGTAGTTCTGGCATATTGGGAGAGCAGTCCTCATCTGCTGCCACCAACTGCGAAAAAATCCAGAGCTCTCCATAATCAAATCTAAGAGTATAAAGAGATACCTTTATGCTCTAGTCAATGCGTAGTGGCGGCATCTGAACATTAGATGATTATAAGTACTGAATTGGAAGTTGAGATAACTGAAGAACTGTACAGTGAAGTAATTTAAATTTCACATAAGCTCATGGTTGGAATTATCATAAAGCCCTGGGTTAAATTAACAGAGCATGATGAGATAAAAACACTGTTATCCAACTCATAGAAAGATCATATGACTGATAATATAGATCAAGAGATAGCTTTTTTACACCTACTTACCAATGACAAGATTAAGCTGTTCTCAGTTTGGATCATCAATAAAGTTTGGACTGCACAGTGGCAATCCTACCAGTACATTGACAGTGTTCATTTAAGATTTTTATAGTATTTTTAGTAGATCATAAAGTTTTTTCTCTATCAATTAATGGAAAAATGCAGAATTTTTATGCTGGCAACCATGATTTAGATGCGCTTATAATATAATTATTGTATAGACATGATAAATCATGCTCCTGTCTGCTTGCAGCCAATCTGTCATAATGTGATGCAGAGGAAATATTGACTTAAGAAATAAGGAAGTTGTTTATAAAGATAATTCTGAAACTTTCCAAGAGCTCATAGGCCTCGCCAGTGAATACAGTAAAAAAGAATGATGGAACCAAACGTGTTGTTTTAGTTGGTCATAAACTTAATACTGTAGCTAAAAAACATTTTTCTGCAATGGATTAATGATGCTCTGACCGTTTTAGAAGCCCCAATATGTTTGGCAACCAATCTTATCATAAGGTTTTAGTGAATAGAACACTGAAAATTAACAAAAGAAGATCTGATAATCGCTTCCTGGGGCTTGTTCCAACCTACTCAAATTCCCCAAAGGTTTTATATTTTCTGGCGACTTTTAAACAAGAGATGGACACAATACTTAGAGATTACAAGATGCCCTGCTTAATTGTATATCTAACAACATTATTATGCTCTCACAACTCTCTCAGAACACAGAGCACACTGAGGAAGTGTTACTCTGACTTTCCGCTGCAAAGCTGAAAATAAAGCTCTGTAAGTGTGACTTCTCTAAGGTTCAGTTAGGGCACCTTGTCGGTGTAATTGAAAAGCATGTGACTCCAGCCTGCCAAGGTCAGGAACTAAAAAAATCGTTATTTTTACTATCAAACACAGCCTACTTTTTTCTAGGAATGGTAAGATATAACCAGTGGTTCAATAAGAACCTCAGCTGAATCAATGAACTTCTACTTAGAACTTAGAAGAAGGTATGCTGTTTGCCTGGACTGAACAATGAGAATGCCTTTGAAACCTACCATACGGCGTTAGCCAACGCTCCAATATTACAGTACCCCAATTTTGAGAAAGAATTCATAGCACAGATCTACGCATTCCTTTCTACCGTTGGGACAGTTCTTTTCTATTGGGATGAAAACATTGCCAAGTATTCATTCGCTACAGTAGTTGAAGCCTGAACATTCAAGAGCAGAATTATACCGCCACCAAATAAAATTGCTAGGCTGTGATATCTTCTTATAAGCAATATCAATTATACTTACCTGAAGTAAAATTTAAGGTTGTAACATATCACTGTTTGCTATGCTGGTTGAAAAAGCTTTCTAACTGGAAGGTTGGATAGAGTACTGGACATTTAAGCTACAGGCGTAAATTTTGGATGTAATATGCACCTCATAGCCAAACACCATAACATGGATTTTTATTGTGTTTATCACTCATAACTGCAACTTTTCTTCACTGACAAGATTTATAAAAACATTATTAGCGGCAATTACTCTATTATATCTCCAAAAAGTGATTATAGCGCTGGATTAGATGAGAGCAATATCTTATGGAATATGAGAACTATTCAAGAAAATTGGCTTAGTCAACCTTAATCTCCTAGACTGTTGGATCATTTAAACATCGTCATTGATGTGCATAAGGTATCAGAATATGGAGATCTATGTAATACAATGGGATCTCTAAAGCATCATTACAATTAGGGAAGCATAAGCTTTGACAACTTAAAACAATTCATGTTTTAATCAGT
This sequence comes from Massospora cicadina, assembly GCA_022478985.1. Lineage (NCBI taxonomy): Eukaryota > Fungi > Entomophthoromycota > Entomophthoromycetes > Entomophthorales > Entomophthoraceae > Massospora > Massospora cicadina. Next base: position 11,956 of record JAKSZP010001749.1, read on the forward strand.
GTCAGCTGAAAATTCCTTTTCATAAGAGCACAATTTACTGCTTAGTAAAACCCAATAGTATGGCACACTAATCTATGGATATTTTAGACACTCTGCCATCTGACACACGACATGCTATGTACAGAAGAGTGGCTATAAACCACATCACATTGTGGGTGGAAGCACAAATTGTTCAAGATGTAGTCGCAGTAATTGTCACTAAATTTTCCATTTAGTGCATCAACTAGTGACATGGTTGCCTTTAGTTTTTTCTCTAAAAAACGAGACCAACTTTACTTCCCATGGTATACCTAAAATACATGATTTAATGTTAATCTGAGGATTATTAACAAAACCTTAACAACCTGAATCTATTAATTCTGCTGAGAGAGTCATTGGTACATTTGTGAAAATCATCTAAATGATATTGGTACACTGGCCTTCATACTGTAGTTAACTTTTATCCACATCCCGTTTTGTGTACAAAAGTTATCTTTCATTCTGTAACAAGGAAGACCCTATTTTACTGTTGTACAGAAAGTATCATCCTTGCCTTCAGGAATCCGGTTTGTTGGCCAATATCCTTCAAAGATAGACAATTATGAGTTAGTTTAGCACGACCGCTTGCTAATAGAAATAGTTTATCACTATGTATATTAGCTATTTCTCTCTTCTTTGAGAATTTTCCTCTGCTAAAGCAATAATAGCACTTTAGCATTAATTAACGAAAGAAAGATAAAATAAGCGAAACTTTTAGTCAATAATTAGGAATATCTATAGTGTTAAATTAGAGAAGCTTTCATCATGGATATTAATCTGCGGGACTAGTGAGATCTTCATTAAACCTCAAGTTAGCTTTGAATTAAGTTCAGGAAGGAACAACGTTAAAAGGGGTAGGATTTACTATCAGAAATCTTTTATAATGATGATTGTAATTTACCCAATATATAGAAGGGTATATAGATAAAATAAAGTTAGGTATAAGGCGATATAAGTCTAAATTAAAGCCTTGGTTCACACTGGCCATTGGTGCACTGGATGATAAATCCAGGATTAAATATACAAAGCATTTGCACGTTATAAAACGTTAGGTGCTATTCAAATTAAATATTAATATTAATATTGGTCCATAAGTCCAATAGAGAATAAATGGTAAAAAATAAAAATTAATATAAGCCAAGATTGTTTAAATGCTTCATTGAAAGACCAAGGTTGAAGTTTCATATGATTAAGGTCAATCCTGACATTGCCCCCTAAAAGCTTTGATTGGGGGTAAAATTGATTTTTATAGGATCAGCAATCCTCATTAGGATCCAAAACTAGAATATTTGGGCTAGCTGTGATAACCCAAGGTATAAGGGTAGGAGTTGACCTGAAGAGTAAATGTTTGGCTTCAGTCTCATAGTATGAAGGCAGTAAATGGTTGGACAGAATACCTCATGGATATAAATTTCATTCACCTGGAAAAACTTGATTTTGAAGAAGCGGTGATCCCAAGGTTTATTTAGTTCACACAGATTATTAATGGCAACCTTAGTTTGGTTTAAAGGTGAAGGACTACGTTTGAGGTAAAAAGGTGTTTGATATGGGCTTAGTTTCAAAATATTATGACGTTGTGATTCTTGAAGTGGTACACATTATAGCCAAGATAGTTGATAGCAACAGCTTGAGAATTGAGGTATACAAGGGACAAAAGATTGTATTTAGCACTCTAAAATTTATGGAAGATGGGAGCAAAGAAGAAATATAGTAGATTAAACGTGAAACTTTTAACAAATCTGCATAATACAGCTGATAGAAATATTAAAAAATGACCTTATTATGAACCTAAAAGTTGCTCTAGGGAGGGTTGAAGCAATCCACCTCAGGAAAAGCCTTGGCCTCTTCCTTGGGATCTATGAGGGGGAGTTCATGGGACAGGGAATGTTTGGTAACATAAGGACAGGTTTGAATTTATTGCGGGGAAGGCTGACCATGGGATGGACACTTCCAAACATGACTCAGGAAAGACAAACTTAGTACCAGGGGAGGCACTACAGAGAAGCGATGCTATCTCTTGTTGCCAGCGGGAACGCCACTTATGGGGAGAGGGAGGGAACGTGTGAAGGGGCCGTAGCCACTATTGGCACGTGTGGAGGAAGGGGTCTGATTTGATGAAACAGACTGGGAACCAGGAGGAGACCAGCTGTCAGCGACGCAGTGGGAGATATCCAAACATCCACGCTTGAAAGTGGTCCACCAAATGAGACCGGAATCTGTGGACAACTTCTGGGTGGGTGGGGATGGAGCCAGCGATGGCATCCAAGACAATCGTGTGGATAGTCCACATGGCGATTGCAACCACCAGAGCATGGAGGGAGGGTGGAAGGGGGGAGGCCATTGATGAAGCAAACATATCTCTTGACAGACTGAAGGGATGCGTTTGATCCTGGCCTAGCAGACGTTGGACTTCGCGCCATATCACTTTAGAGGTGGGGCACTTCTCCAGGCGGTGGAACAGCGTTCCATACTGGCCACACACGACACAGGATAAGTGTAAAGCGTTAGAGCGCTCAGCTGTACGATACACCCGCCTCAGGCAGCGCCACACATGGGAGCGGACTTGAGGCTGCAACAGAGGATGGTGTGCATATTTCCAGATAGACTATTGGGTCTCAGTGGAATAAGGGATGCCCATCATGTCCAGGTAGTCCACCCTGGATAGGACATGGGGTCGAATGGGGATCACGCCATCATGGATGGGTAGCCCCTGTACCTCTTGTGTGAACTGAGGAGAGGGGCAGCCTCTTTGGGTTGTATGTACACTAATACGAATTCTCCACTCTGCGCTTCGCATGGAGAGTAGGATTCTTTTGTAGTGGGTTTAAGTCCCATGAGGACCTGTGGCCGATGTGTGTGATGCGAGGTATTTCATCAGGGAGTGGGGGTTTGATGGATGGTTGAGGCCCAAGGCTCGGGAGAAGTTGGAGCGGGCCACGCGGGACCAGTGTTGGGATGGGAGTGTAGGAGCAGTGACGGCTGCGATTCAGGTGCCCAGGATCTTGGTAGCATGGGCTTTGAAGTCAAGCAGGCCCATGCCACCTTGACGATGAGGGCCAAACATGACCTCTAGCCGTACTGGTGGAGGGCGGCCTGACCAAAGCCATCCTTGCAGCAAAGCATACAGGGATTTGAAGAAGCTTGGGGAGAAGGGGATGGTGTGGGCTCTGAACCAGACTTTGGATAGGAGCATAGAGTTGGCAAGAACAACCCTGCCAGTGAGGGTAGTAGGGTGGGCTCTGAGAGAGGCAATTCGCTTTGTCACGTTGTCCAGTATACGGCACTCCATTACTGCTGACGCATATCCGCCTGCCTTCATCCACATGCCCAGATGGCGCACCGGTCCTATGGTAGTACGTGGCATGAAGGGGAGCACCAGTTGAGCGGTGTGTGTTGAGTTAGTAAGGCGTTGACGTGGGCGAGCAGATGGGCTGGGTTGGGAACTAATTGCTGGGGCCCAGCAGTTCTGAAACTGACCAAGGAGGATGATTTCGGTTTTGGAGGCTTTCAGTGCCGCGTTGCTTACCTGGGAATATTCCTGGATGAGGGCTTCAAGCGTGCGTGCATAATTATTATTAGACACCCCCACCACGCAATCATCTGCAAATGCCATCATCTTGACTGGGGTTTGTCCTGGCACATGGATCCCAGTGAGGTGGGCATTCACATTTCGCAGTAGTGGGTCAAGGCTGAAGTTGTATAAGAGTGGGCTGAGGGGGTCCCCTTGTTGCAAGCCCCTTTGAGGGCGGACTACTTCCGTTAGGAAGCCAGGGCCACGCACTGCCATTGTCGCAGATTCCTTGAGCAGCATTACCCAGTTTATGAAGCGGGGGGGTAGGTGGAATTGATGGAGGCAGGCCCTTAGGTATTCCCAGTTTACTCTATTGTAGGCCTTTTGTTGGTCCAAGAATACCAGTGCCCCAGAGGCAGTGGACTGACATGCATTAGCCACGGAGTGCACGTTATCCCAAATCGACCTTCTGGGGATGAAACTGAATTATTCTAGGGAGATGGTGGCAGATGCTACAGTCCCTAAACGGTTAGCCATGATTTTTGTTAAAATTTTGGTGTCTGTGTTTGTTAGAGAAATGGGGCGCCAGTTGGCTAAGTCAAGCTTATCCCCTTTCTTGAAGAATGTGACAGTAAAGGCCTCATGTCCTCCTGGTAGGAGTCGCGTTTCCAACAGGCTTTGGTTAAGTGAGGCTAGCAGCAATGGGGATATATATTTGAAATATTTTTTGTAGAACTCATATGTAATGCCATCTGGGCCTGGGCATTTTTGGTTTGGCGCACCGCGAATGGCTGTCCATAATTTGTTTGGAGTAATTAAATTCACTATTCCCAGGTATTGGAAAATGGTGCAGATATGAGCTCAGTCAAGAAATTCCGCCATTTTGGCCAGCTGAATTGGTTCAGCTTGGTATAACTTGGAGTAATATTTTTAAATTTTAATTGCCACTTCAGCCAGTGTGTCCGCAATGGAATTATCCGATCTTCACACCTGTGTGCAGGCCACGCTCTGGCGTGGTGCAAAAAAATTTTTAAAGAAGTATGCGGTGCACTTGTCACCTTTAGTGATGCATGTGGCCCTGTATTGGACACAAACCTGATGTTTGTGTTGCCTTTTGAGTGCGTTGAGGTGGGTGGCTGCCTCCGCTCACTTCCGGCCCCATGCAGGGCTGTATCCTGTGGCTGGAATGTTGGACTCCAAGTGGGCCAATTCTACCAGAGTGCGCGAGATAAACCGCCGATGTGGCTCATGAGCATCTGGAGGAGAGATGGCGATAGTGGCGGATGGTGTCCTCTTTGAAAGTTGCCCATGTGGCAATGGGGTCCGCGTAAAATGGTGCAACAAACAATTTTGCCAAAGTTGCCTCTTCCACCCACATGGAAAATCCTGGCAACGCGAGCTCGGTGGGACAGATTTTGTACCAATGTGGGGCCTTTACAACTGTGATGGGTAAGTGGTAGGTTATTGAGACCAGTCAGTGGTCAGAGAATTCCATTTTCGTTGTTTTGAAGTGAGAGATGTGGGGTTGGAATTTCGCCGGTGTTAGAATAAGGTCAATGTGGGTCATGGACCTTAATTGGCCATTGTGGACGTGGGGATGCATCATGTTTTTGAGCAGTGGGGCATGTCACAGCAGAACATCCATTAACCCAAGGTTGGCTTTTAGAACGCGTAGTTCTATGTGACCCTGTGGGGTGTGGGGTGAGGGAGGCCACCAATCCGTTGGTGAGGTTAGCCAACAGTTCATGTCGCCAACTAGGAAAGAATCAGGGGGTAGCAGGAGGGATTTGACCGATGAGAAAAATTCCCAATGCTCGTGTGCACCATTTGGGGCATAGATGTTGATGATTGTGTGTGCAACGTTGGCCCATGAGAAGGTGACAATGAGCACTCGGCCATTTAGGAATGTTTCTGAGGATGTGAATTTGAAAAAATTATTTTTCTGAATTAGCACCCCACAGTGCTTTGACCAAAAGGATAGGGATGGGAGGAGCATTGTTTTCCAAGCTTCCTCGGAACCTCGTGGACAGTGGGACTCCTGGATGGCCAGGATATTCACGGGTAAATTGTGTTGTAAAAAACTCAGTTTCCTAGCCCAGGACGGGGAGGCCTTGTCCCGCGATATTCAATGTCCCTAGAGTGAAGGTTTCCCCCATTGCACCTTAGGTGTGAGGGGGTGGGCCCCTGGGCCCACCAGCCTCTTCAAGGTCCCCACGGGCTTTCACTGCAGCACAGGTATTAGCAGCAACGCTATCAGGGTTTTTGTTAATTTTTGCAGAAAGAGTCGCGTTGGCTTTGGCCTTCACTTTTTGTTTTCCCAACGTCAGACGAATTTTTTGTGGTGCGGATGAGTTCGGTGCACCGTCGAGTGGGTCAAAAAAAATTTTCAGTTGGGATAGGTCCCAAGTCAGTTTTGACTGGAGCTTGGGTGCAGCAATTGGGTGAGATTGAATCTCCCATTGGATCCTCAGATTGAATGGCCCACTCGGCATGGACTTCCCAATCTTATTGGTTGATGGATTCCCAAGTCACTTCTGCCACGAAGGTCTCCATGTCCTCCTGGCGTTGTGAGTGTGGGATGGCGGTGGTGGCCTTGGCCGCTTCCTTGGCTGCGGCCCTATGGGCCTGCTTGGCCTTCTTCCACTCCTGCAGGGAGATGGGCTTTACCAATAGGTAGCAGCCTTGTGCTCCCCACGGGAAAGCCTCCTTGGTGCTTGCTGTTGGTTTGTAGTGCGCCTCTCTGCTGGCCATGGCCGCTGAGGGGTGCTCTTGGAATGTGACGCCCTCCTTGATGGGTCATGCGTGCGCCTTATGGCCGAACGCGTCACAGTGGGTGCAAATGGGGGGCGCGCTGTCCACGTTTACCCAGAATGGGTGGGTTGTATGCCCTGCGATATCAATAAAAGTGGAGTGTGGGATCTGGGTTAGGTCCTTCACGATCTCCTCAGTTGGGGTCAGAACTGCGAAGGCTTTGCCAGTGCACAGGTGTGGCATCAGCGTGAAGCGTTGCATTTTGAAAGATTGTATTTCGCCATATATGGCGAGACCATCTTTCAGGTGTTGCTCCAAAATGTCACGTTTTACTGTAGTAGGCAAAAAGTCAAACGTGAGAAAAATTTGGTTTGATTTTGTCCATCTGGTGCATTTGGTTTTGACAACCCATTGCCCTTTGGGGAGGTCGACCACTATGCGCACTGCTGCAGCCTCGTCTACTGCTATTTTGCTTTTGAAACCTAGGTCCAGCCAACCATGCGACATGAAGTGAGGTGCAACGTACACCGCGGTCAGGAAAATTTTGTGTACATCTTCACAAAATTTTTCCCATAAGGCCATTTTTTGGATGTCCAGATACACATGGACACTGAATTCCACCAACGAAAGTGGCTGGGAGTGTGGCGTGTTGATGTACTGGTTGCATCGTGCTTGCCACATGAGTATCTCTGGGGAAATTGTGACCGCCAGTTTTTTGAGATTTTTGTCTATTCCGCTGGATTCTCCAGGGCGTTTTCAAATGTTGGAGGACGTGGGCCTTCCGCCTGCTCCTCTTACCTTGCTTGGCCAACTGCTCCCTGACATGGGCGTAGACTAATCTCCTCTGTGAGATTATCAAACTAGATTTAGTCTTGAATTGAATAGGCTGCAAAAGTGTTTGCAACGAGAAAGAAAAGTTTAACATAAGGACAGGTTATTATGTTAAGGTTTATATTGGGTTGTATGTTTTTAAAAGGATGGCAGCTATTTGAGGTTAGACATTTAAAGTTAGTAAAAATTGGCCTGGTCGTCTAAATCCTTGAGGTACAAGATGATTTTAAGCGGCACATTTTCACTGGGTAGGTTTTGATAATTTTCTGCCTTTTCAGCTTGCACTTTTGGGACAAAATTGAGGTTTTGTAATAAACTGATCCAAAGTAAGAGCCAAAATTGGAAAAGGGAAATATTTGAGATGTTTGGTCCAGTTGACATGTCAATGAAGGAAAAAAATTCGATTTTGGCCCTGCATGAATTCAAGTAGGCAGCTGGGAAGTTTGTAAATGATTTTGACAAAAGAATCAGCAATTATAAGAGAATTGCGGAGTTGACAATTGAATTGGAGAAATAGGAAAAGGAAATATTTTGATAGTGGAGTGAATGATCATCCCATTGAGGTAGGTGTTAAGGTTATCTTGAATATGGGGTACTGTCTAAGCTTTTTTGTTGTCAGTCATGAGGTAATTGAGATTGATAGTCTTGTTAGCCATTTTGTCATAGGTGGAGCACAAACAGTGATAGGGGAGAGCAAGGCTAAGGACAAGGAGATAAATGTATCTGGAATGGGTAAAAAAACTATGTCACAAAGAGAAAAATAGGTAATATTTGGCAGGTAGGTGAAAGCAGAAGAGGTTGAGCCAGCTTTATATTGATTTCATGGGCAGTCAGGTATTAGCTGATTAAAATTTTTTAGGTTATATTGAATTTCGCCAGGCAATTTTAATCTTATGACATATTCAGAAAATCCTATAATTATAGTAAAAATAGATAATAATAGATAAAAGTTCAAAATGAATTAAATTTGATAGAAGAAAGTGATTTGGCCTAAAGGCCACTTATCTCAACAAACCTGAATGTGTTATTAGGGTTTATGGTAGCCTCAGCTTAGAAAAACCAAATCTGGTGCCAAAGCATTTGGTCCAGCTGGCCCAATTCAGCAGGTGTAAGCATTAGGCGTCAGGAAACAAGTGGCAGGGTAGTTGTTTGGTATGGATGCTCCATTTATCTTTCAAGATGTTCTGGATTAGCTGCAAAGTTAAACCCAAGTTTTATTGTAGAAATTTTTTTTCAGTTCAGGGTACTGGAAAGTGCACTGATGCGTTGGTGTAGCTTCTCTGAGTGCACCTAAGAACAGCACAGAGTTTTAGTGCAGATTATCTCAATATCATCATTACTATATTTTTGAGATTTAGCTTTGGCAGCGCTTCAAGTTTGCTGACTGTGACAAGCCCAAGAATAGTAGATTACTACGGGTACTTTCTGGGATATGTGGGTATATTTGGCAGTGCTCTTTCAGAAATTGCTCCATCATTAAAGTTTTAATGTCACTATACATAGCATTATATATATTATATAAAATTCTTCTTCTGCCGCTTTGTTTTTTTTATTTATAGTCTACATCTGAAATTGATTGGTGTCATCTTCAGCATAATCCTTGTTTATTTAAAGCTATCTTTTGCAATGTTGCACATTGCATATACATTCTATTTTACAGCTCACTTCTTCCATGGATGTTTTCTACTTTTTAATTAGTCCATGTCTTAAGCTGCTTATGGCATTTACGACATCCAAGTAGGTTCAGCTTAGTCAAACTAATAGCAGTAGATAAAGCATATATCCTTGAGTCAAGAGGGGCTCTTTCTTATCCTTTTTCATCCTGTTTGATTTCTTTAGTCGGCCTTTTTGTGTACACTCATCTTCTTTTTGTCTCCATTATCAATATTGGTAAAGGTAAATCTTCACCAGGTAGCCTCAGAAGCTCCTGGCAGAGAGCACCAGTTTCAGTATTTTTCAGCTTGTTAGCCAATAGTCCTTTAAAGGCTAGACAATTATGATTTGAACTAGCACTACCAGCTTCCTAGTGGAATATTTTGTCACTCTGAAAACTAGATCTTTGGCTCTTTTTAGCAGAAATTTTCCTCTGCTAAGGGAATAATAATCACTGTTGCATTAATTGACGAAAGAAAGATAAACAAGCGGAACTTTTTAGTTAATAATCAGGAATATTTATAATATAAATGAGAGAAGCTCTTATCATGGATATAAACCTGCAGGATTATTGAGATCTTCCATTATACCTTAAGTTAGTTTTGTCTTAAGTACATGGAGGAATCAGCATAAGAAGAGCTAGGATTTACTAACATAGATATTTTATATTGATGAATGGAATTTTAACCAAAAAAAAAGAAGGGTATAATAGATAAAATAAAGTTTGTATAAGTCAAGATAAGTTTAAATTAAAGCCTTAGTTTATACTCTCCAGTGAAGCACAGAATAGTGAGCCATCATAAATTTTTTAGATAGGGCATTTCAGCGATATAATTCATTTAATGCTATCTAAATCAATATCAATATTTATTTCTGGCCATAAGCTCATTATAGCATCGATTGATATAAAAAATATAAATAAATATAGGCTGAGATTGCCTTAATAAATATTTACATCAAAGTACTAAGGTGAGGCTTCACACCTACACTGGAAAAAGCTAAAATTGCTACCAGGACTATATTCTTTAGTGGAAGATACCTCTGGCATGAAACTGCAGCAAGACTTGTAAAATTTAACTTTTAGTTAATCAGCATACAGACTAAGTCTATCTAGAAAAATGATGAAGAGGATTAAAGATTATGAAGCTGATATACATAGAAAATCTAAGTTGCACAATATATGATATAAAGATCCGTGCTAGATCATGACAATCATGTCTTTTGATGAAAGAACAAACTAATGAGCATATTAATTGGACAATTGAAAAATAGTAAAACATCTACTAATGCTTATATGCAAAAGAGTCTTTCAGTTAGCAGATCATTAATAAGGGCACTAGTAAGTTTATTTGTCTATATAATTGTATATATAATCTAAAAAAAGAGAGAAAGAAAGAAAATGAAAAAAAATGAGTAAACAGAATATCCACATTATTAGTATTACATTAGGTAATATAGTAGCAGTGATCTATTGTATGTATTAACAGAAGCAAAAAGCAAGAAGCAATTTTTTTGGTAATGTACTCTTATTCTCATCCTTATCTTCAATGCAGGCATTCCTTTCTGATTGCATTGACTAACAACCACCACTAGAATGCGCTGTAAGGAAGCTTTCTTCAATTGTGTCTACAATATTGGCCAAAAGTACCTAGTAGGCCCAAATGGCAATAATTAGACTAATGACCTTGCCCAAGAGGTTTTGACTTTCCAAATTTAGTTTTTGTTTTAATAAGTGAAAATGGACCCCCCAAGAAAGAGGGAGATACAACGAGACAGATGTTTAATTTAGAGATAAAAAACGTTAGAAGCAAGCATTTATTTGATTTTGTTTACTTTGTGAAAGTATAACTCAATTTTAGGTATTTGATCTTTATAAACCACTTAATTTTTTGTTTAGTCCTAAGTTAAAGTTGATTTGCGCAATTGTTGATGATGCACAATAACACGCATTTTATAAAACCGCCTATATTTTTAATCAATATTTTTTGATTTTTGTTGCATCTTATTTCTTTCTTACTAACCCATTTTATTTAGTTGTTTTCATGCTATTGTTTTGGCCCTTTAAGCATATAAATAAAATCAACTGTGCATGTGCATCCTTTAAAAGGAAATTGACTGATTAGTGTATCTGCTTCATTTATTGTATCCTTTTTGAGCTCTAATTCAGATTTTTAATCTATGTGTATGTCAAGTTAGCCTATAATTGAGATAATTTTTTGGTTTGGGGAGAGACCTTACAGATGGATTAACAAACAAATGAGGATATATGGCGCTTATATCATGATGGAGAGGAAGCAAGGAAGCAATGCGTTAATTAAGAAAAGAGATGTAAATGGGGAAGATCATTGCTAAAAAATACAATGATACAAAAATGCTGACTAATTCCATATTTTCTGCTTGTATAGGATAGTGTGGGCATCTCCTATTAGCGTAGTGTTTTTGGTATTGGTTTCTTAAAAGATTGACAAAGTAAAAGGATATATTTTTTTGTTTTCATCACGCTAGTAATTTAAGAAGTAGGAGGCGTAACCTTTTGATTACATACCAGTGATGTTATTGACATTTTGGCTCAGTTGGAATTAGAGAATTGTCGCTGTGAAGAATAAATTTCTCATATAAGGATTTGGAAATGATAGGACTTTAGTTTTACTGCACAATAAGCCTTTTCTCTCAGTTTAATCTTCTTGGAACAATTTTCTGTTGGGATTTGATATGGCAAAATAAGTTTCAAGGAGCATCAGAGCTCCAATAGCATTTAAATATATTCAAAGTAATTTTATGCATTAAACCTACAAATTTTAAAGGACTTGTCATATTTTACCTCACCAGATAAACAGTATTTAAATATGTTTATGGTTGTTTCTGCTAAAAAGTAGAGAACTTGGTAAATAGACAAGCAAACCTGAGGCCCAAAAAACCTCTGCCAATCTAGTAATTAATTAGGTGACCTAAGTTTGAGTTTATCTGTAAACTTCAGAACTTGCTAGTATAATATTTGTAGTTTTTAACATAATATAACAGATTAACAAAAACTTATTGAATATAAGGATTAGTAAAGATTAGTTTTTTATGGTAGAGTTTATAAAGCAGTTTCTAAGAATATTGACAATGTTTTTATAAAAATATTCCTTTAGTATCATTACATTCTGTCTTTTTTAGTACTAATAGTGCAAAGCAAGAGTTGGGAAACTAAGCGCTGAATCTGTGGGCTCCAAATAAATTCAGGAATAAAAAATTCCTAGATTTGGCGCCTCAGTGGCTAGCCTAAGCAGCCAAATTGAATGGGGAAAGGGGGTCATAGGGATCTTTGTCCAGAGTGGACCTAAGTGCACACGTCATAGCAGACAAAAAGGAATGGGGCTTTATAAGAATGGGGCAGAAAGGCAAAAAATGTCAAGTGTCTTGTTTGATTAGGCATGAAGTGTACAACGGCTCAATGTACTGGGTGAGATGAAGCACGCATCATCAATAAATATAGGAACACAAGAAAAATTTCTTGATTTTAAAATGTGACTTGGTGTAATATGGGTCAAAGAGCGATAGATTGGTGGTTCTGGAACACGCGTGGCCTTCATAAAAATGATCCCTATTATATCACCTTAGCTTTTCACAAGGAAGTTTAAAGTGAATGGGCTAAGGGTACTCATTGAGAGAATCCATGCACAAGTGGAGGGCTCATCAGAGAGGGGTGTTGGTGAGGTCAGTAGTTGCTTTGATTGTGATCTTAATTTTTGAGCATTTGGAGGCCTTGGAAACGGTAAAAGCGGCACTGAGGAACAGGTTTGGGAGGTAAAGTATTCTGGTTAATCACTTTTGTGGATCATGAGAAAATTTGATTAACATTAAAACCCATAAAATTTTTATGTGTTGGAGATGGGTAAACTCAGGTTATCCACAAGAGCTGATTGGTTGGGTGAAGGAGAAAATGATCCTAAAACCAAAAACAAAGCCACTTTAACTGAGAATTATGTAGTAATTTAGTTCTAAACTTTTAAAAAAATTGGGTCTGATTGTTTATCAAAGTGAAGCTAAAGCTGCCTAGAAGTTTAAGGAGGGGAGTGTGTATTAAACTCACCCCAAAAACCTTCAGTATTTAAAACTGTGCTATTCTTAAGGGAGGAGTGTCTGAGGTTGCCAAAGTGGCAAGGGAAGGGCGCATATTCTTTGAGTGGTCCAATCCAAAACATTAGGAAGGCAGTGAGACCATATTTCATATGGGCACAGTGTGTTGGCCAGGGGCAGAGAGAATCACATTGAGAGAAAATTTCAAGGTGGGCATCCTAATGGTTGAGGATTTTTGCAAAGGCATGAGACCCTGTGAGACAGCTGGCCACACTGAAACCACAAACTAAAGGACAAGAATTTCACCATAAATGACTAAACCCTCCAGGAGCCCATGGTGGAGCTGATCAGGTATGAAATTGGCAAACTGGAAAACTATAACACCAGTGTGTCATACGTTGGCAACCATGTGTAACTGTTGGGGATAATTTATTTCAAAAACAAACAGCATCATTGCTGCAGCCATTGCTTGGCTTCACATAAGAATCTATGGTTAAGATACTTTTAAAGGGTTGGAAAATCAATAAAATTTGCGGTTTGTAAATCTCCTGAGACATCTTAATGATGGCTGAACTTGCGAAGGGGGAGAGGTTTCCATAATCAATTTAAAGGCCAAAGTGCATGTTGCTCTGGGGGAATACCAGGGAGCTAAAAAGAACTGCATGGGAGCGCGTAAGATTTTGGCAAAGTACCAAGAGGGGGCAAAGCATATAATGGATTTGTGGGGAGAGTGGAGCCAGCCAGGTGTGTTTCTGCTGCAGATGAAAAACACCAGGAGGCGATTCACCACCCCATGTGAGGGCAGCAGGCATCAAACCTTTCAACATGCAGAACTTAGTATGGCAGAGTGGCAACAATTGGCATAACCTACAAATAATATTTAATTTAATTACTAGGTTATCGAAGCAATAAAGAGATGTTTCTTTAGTTATTTGTGTTAGTTTTTAGTTATAGTAAATATTTATGATTAATGTTGACCAAACATACAAGCTCAATCTTTAGAATACCCTAATATCGCATAGATTCAATGCTACACCAACTGATTCTTTTGTTAGAATGGATATTATTACGCTTCAAAACATTTCGCTAACCTCATATGAGTCAAACCATTATATCCCATAGATCTCGCCACCAGAATACCTAAGTCTTATAGTAGATTGAATCAAAAAATATCAGTTATTATACATTTTCTAACCTTATACATGCCAAATCTGATATCACATAGATCTTGCCACTGAACCGCAAGTATCTTTTGGTGGATTGCATCCTACTGATCTACCAAAGAACATTTCTCTAACCTCACTGACTTCAAATTTGTTTACCATTGCCCTGCGCCCTTGAGTCCTATTCTGTTCCTATTCCTTTCATTTATTTTTATTTAGTGCTCTATTATATTCTGATGTAATTGTTTTCAACAATTGATCTCCACCTTTATTACAAGGAAGCTGTACTAGGTTTATTTTATTGTTGTATCCAAGCTATCAATATAAGTCTAAAAGTGAGGTCAAAAAGCTTATTAACGACTAATAATGGGATTAACATAGATAATCAGGGGCTATGGAGAAAACTGATAAAGTGAGCATATTTCAGATACCAAATAGCATCAAAGAAAGGTATACAATAAAAAGGGGGACTAGAAGTAGCAACAACAGAAATTAACTAGCAATTTAAATATAAATATTCTATTATTTCTGCTGGAACTAGAGTCTAATCACTATTACAACAGATCTTCACCACTAAAGGTACTATGATACTACAGTGAGGCTGAATACAGTATACTTGGTAAAAACAATTTACCATGCCCCGATTATAAGTTTCTCTTTGAGTCATAATGTCTTCATACAGCAATACCTTATTGAGTGCAACCTAAATTGTGCATACTCATCTTGTTGAAACTCCATTTGCAATATCATTGTGCTCACCACAGGGTGCACTCTTAGAGACACTTTATAACCATCAAAAAATGCGCCATGAACTGAGATGCTATACCATTGGCTTCAGAGACAATATCCGCATCAGCATTTGGATTTAAGTGACCCCAGTCAAGAATGTTTCAACAAAGCAGTTCAGAAAACGAGGAGAGTTACATACTTACAGAAAACTTGTCCAAGTAGGATCATTGAATTCATAAATTTCTAGGACAAATGGCCAATGTACCCTATGAACATATTGAAGAAATTATGAAATGTTTATATGCTGATAATACTCACCACAAATGATGTCATTGAGCATCAACTGGAAATGATAAGTAAGTATAAAAACCAAGATTAATTAAATCCACATTCTAGCCTGTTCTAATAAATGATAATGGGCGCTGTGATTAAGAAGAACACTACTCAGGCACAGATAATTGTTATCTCTCATTACATATACGCATTCATCTACCAGACCATGCATATACTGGCCCATTAGCACTTTAAAAGTTACTAATTTTGTCAGGTTCACGGAGTCTCAGTTCTAAGACAAATGACTATCAGTGGACTGATTAGATGGTACTTCTTAGGAGACCCATACTGTCATCCTAAATGACCAACGTTAGAAAAATAAGGCAATTAAGGAATGGATAAACCAGCAGATCAGTTGAACAGCAATCTGTCCCATATCGTTGGGGAAGTAATGGACTACCACGGAGCCCCAGTGAAATGTGTAGCAGATGTAACATATTACTGTGGCTAAGTTAGTGAATACTTTATAATGGAGGTGTCGCAACATACAATCTATGAAGCCATACACTGTGAGGCCATGTAAAGACCAGTTGCGCAATTAATCAGCTTTGTAGGTGATGGAATGTCAATATTGTTTACTCTTGGCTGCCATTTGTGACTACCTAATCAAGTTCAGGACCTTGAACAGATCGCAGACAATATACATAGCAGCCTAGCGCTCTTAAAATAGATCAGTATGGCGCTAAAAATCTTACAACAACTTATACCATAAGATCAGTTCATTGAATGAACTTGTGCGATCTCAAGGCCAGGAAATAGCATATATCACTGAAGAGAACTCTTCCTTGAAGGCCAAGATTGCTATAATGGAACTAAAGTCATCAGAGTTAGAACAAACTTTGTAATATAAGCTTTGTAACATCTATGACAAATTAGACCAGTTCTAGGACGAAAACAGGAAAAAATTCTGTAAATACCAGCAGGGCTCTTTCGTCAGAATAACAAAAGTCATATTCCCTCATTCATGCAATTTCAGTCTGATGGATTTGGAATCTAGGGAAGATGAAGCATCTGATGGTTGCAATACCAGTTTCACAAATTTGTTATCTACTCCTAATGGATAGACGCAAAAAAGTGTTCTGGAAACCCCATCCACAATGCCCCCACAGGCCCAATTAATAGCCAAACCATGCCAGATCTACTTGTGTAAACTGCTGTCCCATGGAGCTCATCATTTATATCTTTGGTCAAAAATATGAAATTTTGATTTTTAATAGGGCCAAGGGGTTAATCAAGAAAAATGAGGACACCATCAACTATCACTAGTACTATCAACCTACCAAAGTATGATAATTAGAGAAATATACACTATTCCTGTCATTAATTATGATAATTATTGAATGGCAAAAAATGAAAAGGCCAAGATGGAAACGCTAATGATCTCTTGATCAGAAAAGCCAAGAACGAGCTAAGCTAATATTCAGTAAGGCCAAACTGACCTGTCAAAATGAAAAAGGACATCATAATGAAAGTGGCCAGAGGTACAAAGATAAATACTACCAGGAATACTTCCTTTTTTAACATAATTTTAATAAATTAACATATTGTGGTGATTTCTATTGCTTCTACCTTGAGTCCCAGGTGTTTTATGGCGTGAAGACTTTGAATAACTATGATGCTCAAATTTTTTATAATAGCCACCGATAACTTTAAAGTGGTTTTACTAAGTAGTGCTATCTTTATTTAACAATGCATATAAGATAATATAAATGGCAAATTACCTTACCAATTTAGTGCAACATTTGATGTGCCCAGTAAAAAGGGATATAAAAATTAGATTACTGGAACTAGCCTCCTTAACAAGAAGTTAAAATGAACTAAATGAACGTTTATCAGACCCATGAGACTGTTGTGCGCTACACTACATGCAACCTATGTGCATTAAGGGGCATTATAAAATCCAGTGCAATACCAAAGGGGCCAGGTTCAAGGTTTATAATGTGGGAGCATCAGGCATAGACCAGTAAAAGGAGCAATTTCTTATTAGGGGAAATTATCTTTTGCTGAAATCATCCTATGCATAACAAAGCAAAGATTAGTTATGCCTCATCTAATCCAATCAGCTTAGACAGAATGCGCTGCGGTACCTTTGGCTCTCTACTACGTAATTTGCGACAATTTATTAACAGTTATTACTTTCTTGCGTAATAAAAAGAACATTTATTGGTCCATGAGATTGGTATTGAGGTATATGTACAGTAACTTGAACAGTATGAACTATTTTTTTCTCCCTGCAATATACCAAAATTTTTAAGGAGTCAACGTGGACACCTATACTGAAATCCAGCACCTAACTTTGTAAGGAGTTACAGACCTATCTAGGCTAGTCCAAAAAGCTTGGCATACACTAACTAAATCCTACTGATTATTACTATTTTGAGTATACATATGTTGATAGTAGATTAGCAAGATCAAGGATCTATAATAGACTGTGAGGCAACATTAAACATATTTTTTGACTATGCTAGTTGGAAAACTTGGGCTATTGCTGAATATCAATCACTATAAGGTATAAAGAAATGCAGGTCTCAATTTAATTTCTTCACAAAGGGCTTACAGAAAACTGCATTTTATGTTCAGTTCTATGGTTGTATTGGCACCCGCAATTGTTCTGCTAAATCAACATATAGTATCCTCATTAAAAGCATTTACGAGGATCTAAGGAGCCAATACTGCCTATGAGGAGAATGCCTTAGAAATCCTCAGTTAGAACATCATGATATACTATAGATGTGAAAGTTGCCAGACTGGATATTAGCTCTTTTTCTTCTAATCCTAGCCTTTTTGGATGGAATTGTACTTATCAGATGTCAAAAACTAGTTGAATATAAATATCCCAAACAAGATTTTGAGTTTAAAGCATTCCATTGAGGACTTTTAAGACCTGAACTTATACACCCAGCTACATATCATAATAAACACATGTATCAAGCTAAATTTTATCATTAGTCTATAAGGTGAATTGTTCACGTCTTTCCATTGATCACTTAAAGATCCTTTTGCTGACCCTAGGCTCATCCTTCCAAGTCTTAAGGAGATCAGCGCACTACTTGTTAATTAGTAACCCTACTTGAAATTTATTAAAATAAAACAACTCTTGCCTTTGTTCATATCATAACAATAAAAAAGTAAGAAGCATACTTGAATTCAAAACCCTATAGGAAATTAGGTTAGAAGACAAGAGCTTTTAGGCCATTAAGTAATAGCTCAGTTAAAGCCTAGACAATCTTACAGAAAATAAAATGAAACACAATGGTTTTGTTTGAGAGATATAGGATGATTTTAGACGCGGACAACTTTAATTTGTGGTGTGCACAGGTCGTTCACCACCATATTTACACCAAAAGAATTAGACCAATTAGCATTTATAATTTCTGCTGGTCCAAAGCTTCAATTGCAGTTGTCGTTATAGAAATAGATCACTGAATCCAGAAAGGCACTAGCTCCATCTAAGAGCTGATGGGCGTTTCCTGTTTTATTTGTAAAAAAAGGAAGATAGCTCTAATTGCATAGTGGCTGGCTAATGAAGGCTCAAAAATTTAATAAAAAGGGTTTTATTCTCTAATAAGAATGAATCACAATCTTGACCAGTTAAGCAGAGAAAAATTATTTCTCTGCTATGGGTCTGATTTCCAAATATGGAAGATTTTGCTCTCAAGAGAAGAGCAGTAAAGATGCAAATTGTAACGAATCAAGGAGCTTTTAATCCTCATTGATGCCGCAAGGGCCGTGTGATGCCCTTGCTACCTTTCACCGACCATGGATAGTATAGTGGGTGATATTAAAATCTCCTGTATCACAGTGTACTTAATGACAAACACATATTTTTAAGAACGTTCAACAAATATTTACAACATTTAGAGAGAACCTTCTTCCAGCTTGTCACCACTAATTTTAAGATTGACACAAAAGATGTATATTCTTCTAGGAACAGCTAGAGTATCTAGGATCTGTTTATTGATAAACAGGGCTTAAGGCCTCGCCAGCATAGGTAAAGGCCTCTGAGAAATTGAAGTGACCAATTAACAAGTGAGACGACCAAGTCTACTTAGGTATGGCTGTCTACAATCAGGATTTTATAGATAATTTCAGTAGTATAGAGATCATTTATTATATCTCCTAAAGAATGGTACACAGTTTGATAGAACATTTAACTGAAACCTGGCTTTTGAAAAGATTTGAAACAACCAAACCTCCGCACTAGTGACTATGTGCCTGAGTTTCAATAAATGTCTATAATTTAAAAAGGTTGCATCCCTCACTGCTGTGGGAGCTTTGTTATCTCTATTTGACAATGAGGGGATAGAGCACCCCATGGTTACTTTAGCCAGGAGTTAGATGTACAAAAGAGGAATTACACTTTAGTTAAGAAAGAATGTATATCATTATTAGCTTGTAAGCAATTTAGGGTCTACAATTATGAGGGTACCCTTCAAGTTGGTAATCATCCATTTTTCCCACATATGGCTGCAAAAAACTCAAAGAACTTGAAGGGTGACTGGACCTTTGGGCGCTGAAACTTCAGGCTTCTAATCCAAAAACGCATCAACTTGGTAAAAAAACGCTGACGTACTAATCATCTTCCCACCATATAGTGACTGCTTACATGGCGGAAAGCCTCTGATAATTTGTTGAGTCAACAATTTGACAATGATCTATAGGTGGTACAACGCGCTATGGACTGACTAATGAAGAATACTTTTGTAAAAATGGGAAGTTTTTAGTGTTTATTAGTTCATTAATATCTGGTACCACGAACAGCCAAATAAAAAGAATAATTCTCAGTGCCCATAAGGTCACAGATTATAGAGGGTTCAATAATACATATGAACAGCTGAAGCAATAACTTATCTTTCTTGATTTGCTCACTTTTGGTCAACTCATAGTTTAAAATTTAGTAAAAACAGCTCCACTCACCGTCGCCCTATACAAGTATCCTATGTTGATGCGTTTGACGCCCGCAGCCCCCATGTGGGGCAGTGGTGCGCCACCTCCTAATGTTTTTTGACCATTGCTGAAACGTGCTCAGGCTGGATCAGCTAGCCCTTCAAATTTTTCAGCACGCTATGTCCCACCTAAGTACTTAGCCTTACATCTTGCCTGAACTAGGCAGTGCCACGCTGCCCCCTTGTGCTCCCCTAGAGTAACATGCAATATAGCCTTTGGGTTGAATATGGTAAGTTGTTCCCCTATTCAGATAAAGCTTGTTGGACATTCTCCTTCTTGACTTTTGAAAAAGAATGTTGGAGGTAAGAATGCCCCCAAATCTGCTAACATGATTGGCCCAACACCTGCCCAATCTTTGAATAATAATGTGGTTATCAATAATATGAGTACCAATGGCAAAAAGACTTTGGCAGATTCTCGGTGGAACCCTAGCTATTGGGAAAATATGATTTATATAAAAAATAAGCTTAATAAGGTAAAAACTAATAATAGAATTTCTCCAACTTCTCAGCTGAATCTGAGGTGTTTGTTACCACATGAGTCAGATCACCTCTGAGGTGAGAAGATTTTACTTATCAATGATTAGATGAAGATTAATAATTCATTACCACACAAGTCAGATCACCTCCGAGGTGAGAAGATTTTACTTGCTGGTGATTGGATACAATTTATCAAGTCATTACCACATGGGTCAGTTTTGCCTCAAAATATTTATCTTTGATCTGATAGGCAGAAAGCCTATATTTCCTAATTTGGATAACTCAGCTTTATAATACTTTAGCCCTGGATACCCATGGTCCCAGGATTTTAAACTAGTTTAAAATAGGAAATACTAGTATCAAAGAAAGGACCTTTTTGGCTTGCCCCGCTTAAACAATAAAAAACATAAAAAACTTTAAACAAAGAGTTATCTATTACTTTTATTTAAGAAGTAAGTATCTCACTTTAACAAAATATTTGTGACATCCGTCGTTGGATCCCACATACTTGTGCTCACTACAGGGGCACCCTGAATACTTTGATAAAGTATTAAAAGCAATAGAGAGTGTCACCCGTTGGGTGTGAAAATGGGGAAGGGACTGAAGACAATGATCGAATGGACAGCCCTACCGCTTTGATGTTTAGAGAAGAAGAACGATTTGAGCGCAAATTAATACCTGAGTCTCGTCACATCACCTGGCCAGCTACTGAAGCCATGAGAGACCTTACTCATGGTATCCTTAACCCTGGTGACATTGCATCTCACAAACGAGCGTCGTTGGTAGAGGAACGCCACTTGTTTCTCTATGAAACTAGTGTCCTCCCAGAGACCTATGGTCAGCTTACAAATTTGACCACCTATGTACGCAAGTTTGCTCACCCTGCCTTGGTACACATGATGCATCTCTTAGCCGGACATCACGAAGAGTTACATCAACACCTAGATACTCATGCAGCTCTGAATTTAGCCTACAATAAGTTATATCAACTGACCTCCAAACATCTTGGAGCAGTCAGATCTGGTGTGGAAGCTAATCACAACTTCATCATACAGCTGCATGATCGACTTACTACTATGGACACTGGGATTGTAAAGTATGTCAAGGAGGCCATGAAGATATTCCAGGATGAACTGAACGCTTCCACCGCTAGCGCCCGCTTGTTGTTGAAGGAGTTTGCTAATGAACTTGAAAAACATAATGAGCAAACGCACTGGGACCTTTTAGCCCCTAACTCCGTCCCTCAAGAGGAATATGAATAGCGTGTGGCTGTGGTGGAGCGACAGTAAATTCAGGCCTTTTCACATGTTGATGAGCTTGAACGTCATCTTTTGCTTGAACCATCTAGCGCCACCTCCACCCTTGCAGCCAAGGTTGTTCAGCTAGAAAAGGAGCTAGCTCTCAAAGCTTCGTTTGAAAATACCAAATATTTGGCACGTCGCATGACTGAATGCAAAACTGAAGCAAAAGTGGTAAAAGCTTCGCTGGATAGCCCTGTGCTGTTGAAGGAAGTATTTAGTCAATTAATGCAGGTCGAGCAGAAGTATGAACAGATTAAGGAGGGAGTACAAGGACCCAGCTCCCACTCTCGTGATAATGCAGGGTGTAAACAAATGAAAGAAGAGCTAAATAACCACGTGGAAGCCAGTGAATCTGCTCAACTAAACCTAAGCTCACTGGTGTCCCAACTCTGTTTTAAGTCAATGTGATGGAGAGCCGAGTGAAAGATCTTGCAACTCATAAATTAGGGATCAAAGCTCAACTGAGATTATGTGAATCTGGGCCCCTAGAAGCCCTCTCCAAATTGAAAACCCGGCTCAAGGCCATGCATGACCAGTTTGATCTCCTTTCGCAGACCTTTGACCATTTAACCTACCGCTCTGAAACCTCAGAAACAGAAGCTCCAGATATTCATACCCTTACCGGGGTGATTTTAGTTCATTCAAACTGACGTTCAAAGACAATTTTATCCCCAGTGAGGGCAGCATTGCTTCATTTTTATATGTCTATGAAGCGGCTATGGAAGGGGCAACAGATCGTCAGAAGGCCAAACATATACTTTCCTGTTTGGGCCGCATGGCACAGGAGGTGATGGTCCCATATATGGATGCTCTTAGCACCTGGTCTGAGGTTAAAGAGGCCCTCATAAACACGTTCAGTTCAAAACAGGCTTTAAGTATGAAAAAGCAAGCGTTTATGCGTATGAGTATCTGAAAAGGGGAGACAGTGGTTGCTTTTGTGGAACGATTTTATATGGAAGCCAAGACATTGTTAACTTCAAAGATGTTGACTTTGGATGATGCTGTAGCCGCCGTTCTGACTGGAGTGGCTTCCTAACCTTTGCTAGCGATGCTCATCACCTCAGTTAAACGCTATTTCCATACCATTCAAGACATAAAGGTGGCGTTAATAGATGTCGCTGATTTTCATAATCCCAAAGTTTCACGCAGAGCAGTATCTCATCCTCGCATTTTAACCATTGAGGATTCAAAGCCTAAGCCTCGGGCCCTAGCTATTGAAGACAAGAAGGAGCCCCTTCAGATAATGGTCCCTGAAGAGCAAAACCCCAAAGCAAAACGTCCTGAACGCCCTTGGTGAAAATACTGCAACAAGTTCGGACACAAGGAAGCTGTGTGCTGGAAAAGAAAGCTGACGCCGAGGAACAGGAGCAGGCAAAAGTAATGTCAGCGTAGGGAAAGGCACACCTATTGCTGACAAATCTCATGTGCCTGACTCATTTAAACAACTTATTACATTACCTCGCGTTACTGATACCCCTGGGGATGATTCTGAGGGGGTACAGATGAGGTTGGCTATTTTTTGTAGTAGTACCTGCTGAAGTGGAAGTCCCCGATCACTTTAATGCTGGAGGAGTAGATGAAGCCACCATACCTGAAGAGACATATCTCTGTCAAGTTGTAGGGGAACTGGCCATTATCAATACTACCAGCAATGCGGATGAGGTGTTGTCTAAACTTATTCGCCCTCTCCATCATGGCCATACCATGCAGTCCATCCTGGAAAAATACCCCGAGACCGCGTGCAGACTAACCTCCACTTTTCATCTTAAGGAGGTCTTAGCGCTATTGCCCACTTTTAGGGGGATACTTATGAAGGTCAAAGTAGTTATCCAAAAAGTTTAGGTAGTGGCTATCCTAGATACAGGTTCCCCGGTGAATGTAATCTCTTCCAAGTTGATGAAAAAGATCAAACTTGCACCTGACTTAGAATATAACCAAGACTTTAGAACCGCTGGTCCCAACAACACCTGCGCACTGGGTGCTTACTTGTCCCTTCCCATTAATATTGGGAGGCTTATTCTATCAGCCCCCGCAGTGGCTTTGGATAATAATGCTTACATTATGCTTATAGTTACTCAGTTTATGATTGAATATGAAGGTATTATCAGTATGAAGCAGGGGTTCTTACCGTTGCTCAATTATGAAGTCCCCTTAGTTCTAGCCAATAAAGAACCCAGCAAGAAGAAATACTCTTGCATGGTTGAGTACCCGCTTTCCGCTTTACCTATAAATTATACCACCTCTGGGTGAAATACAAAAAATTGTCTGATTCCATGGATGCTGCCGAAGGTATTCCGTTTTATGCGGCCAATGAAGTGGTGATTAAGTCTGGTGAATAACGGGTGGTTGACACAAAAACAACTCTTAAAATCCCTCGACACTGTTTATTACACCTCTAAAGCATTGACAGAATTAGCCCTGTTGAGCCATGGGTATTGCCTGGTGTTTTAGATCCAGCCTATATGAGGCCTATTACTCTATTGTTGGGGAATCTCACTGATAAGTATATATTTGTAAGAAAGCATCAGGAGGTGGGCCGAGGGTTTTTACTCCCTGTGGAGGAAGTTGAACAAATCCACTCTATTGGCTCAATGGCAGATTTAGGCCTGACCGCAGATAACCTGGTATGTACCTTACCAAATGTCCATATCTCGGATGAGCTGACTTCAGATGAGTTGGAGAAAGTGCATACTCTTCTGGATGAGTATAGTGATATCTTCTTGAAGTTGAACAATGATTATGGCCACATGAAGGGCTGGTGCCATTCCATTGATGTGGGTGATGCCCATCCCATTAGTTCAAAACCTTATCGCAAGTCAAAGGTGGAGGAGATAGCTATCCTATCCCACGCATTGACGATGCACTGGCCCAGCTTTCAGGCTCAAACATTTTCTCTGCCATGGACTTGGCCAGTGGGTATTAGCAAATGATATATCTCCTCAAGATCAAGAGAAATGAGTGTTGATATGCAGTGAAGGTCTTTTTCAACCCACGCGATTACCTCAAGGGTTGTGCAACGCACCTGCCTCTTTCCAGCATACGATGGATCACATTTTGCAGGATCTTAAGTTAACCTGCGTTATTGTATACCTTGATGACATTACCATATTCTCGAAGTCCTTTAATGAACACCTTGATCATTTGAAGGAGGTATTCCAACACTTACGACGCTCAACTATCAAATTAAAGCCTTCAAAGTGTACTTTTTTCCAAAAGAAATTAAACTTCCTTGGACAT
Organism: Massospora cicadina; assembly: GCA_022478985.1. Lineage (NCBI taxonomy): Eukaryota > Fungi > Entomophthoromycota > Entomophthoromycetes > Entomophthorales > Entomophthoraceae > Massospora > Massospora cicadina. Next base: position 36,971 of record JAKSZP010001749.1, read on the forward strand.
ACCATTTCCCAAGAGGGTATCTAACCCATACAGGATAAGGTTGAAGCAATTGCCAGAATGCCACCACCCAAAAACCTACGGGATATACAGGTATTTTTAGGGATGATGGGGTATTACCATCAGTTTATCCCTAAGTTTGCCCAACTCAGCGAGCCCCTTGTTTTCTTACTAAAAAAGAATATCTCTTTTCAATGGGGCACTGAACAAAAGGCCGCTTATAAAATAATGAAGTTGCTGCTTCAAAAAAAGCCTATCCTAAGGCATCCCAATTATGGAAAACTGTTTATCTTGTTTACAGACGCTTCAGACTACGCCGTCAGGGCCATCCTAACCCAATTAGATGAAAAAGGGGTAGATCATCCTGTCTCATATTTTAGTAAGATGCTATCAAAGGCAGAACGCAACTATAATGTTACTGAGAAGGAGTGTCTTGCCATTCTACTAGCAGTGAAGCATTACTGCCCTTTCTTGTATGGGACCTCTTTCACTGTGATTATGGACCACGCATCTTTAAAATGGTTGCAAAACATGAAGGACCCTACAGGGCGGTTAGCTCGCTGGGCTCTAAAGCTCCAGCATTATGATATGAAGATCAAACACCGCGCTGGAACCCGCCACATGAATGTTGATGGGTTAACTCGGCTGCCCATCCTCCACTTAGATAACAGTGAAGCGGAGCAGCTGTATGATCTTTTAATGACCCCAAATGACTGGGAAGATGAGGATGAGCCTGTACAGAGGATGTTGGCCCGGCACTCTCATAACACTAAAGTCAAAAGCGGGAAGTTGTATAAACAAGTGGGGGCGAAGTGGTTGCCTTACCTATGACCCTCAGAACGTGTACCTGTTATCTTGGAAGCTCATTTGACTTTAGGCCATGGAGGAGTAAAGAAAACCTATGAATGGAATAAGGATTAATATTTTTGGGAGGGAATCATGGAAGCCATCATCAAAGTCTTGGATGCTTGCCTTACATGTAAGAAGCAGTCTCGGCTCAAAACTAGATATCAATATCAGCCAACTACCCCGCAACAGCCATTCCAAACCATAAGCTTGGATGTAGTAGGGCCGCTTCCTTAAACCACAGGTGGAAACAGATATTTTGATAGGCATTGACCACTTCATGTAGTGGGTTAAAGCTGTGGCGCTGCCAGCTCAAACTTCTAAGGCCACTGCCACCTTTCTTCATCAGAATATTTTCACTTGACATGGGTGCCCTCAAGTACTACTCTGTGATAATGGGAAAAATTTTACCTCCAGAGTAGTTAAAATATTGGCTACTTCCATGGGAGCCCAGAAACTGTTCTCAGCTACATATAACACATCAACCAATGGTACAGTGGAGCGAGAAAATGGTACTCTGGTTTCTATTTTACAGAAAATGGCTTCATCTGATCCCCTTCATTGGGATCATTATCTCCCAAGCGCTCTTATGCCTTATTTAATTAGCTATCATTGGATTTTGAAAATGTCTCCTTTACAAGTTCTTTATGGCAGGGAACCGGGCATACCTGCTCTTCTAGCTAAGGATGTCTTCTCTAGAGGAGACAAGCCTGAAAAAACCATGCGAAGGTTAGCTAACCGCATCATTTAGCTTCAATCAGAGGCTATGACCAACCTAGCTAAAATGGGTACTAAAGAAGGCCAAGATGCCAATGAGCTCCGAGCTCCTCTACCTTCCTTCCAAATGTTGGATAGGGTTTTATATTACCATAACTGCATCATTCCTAGAAGTGGCAAACTTAAATCAATCTGGGAGGGGCCGTTTACCATCATGTATAAGAGAGGAAATGAGTATTCTATAAAGTCTTTGGCTACAGGAATTACCATAAGCTGGGTAAATGGCCGCTTCATACGACCCTACACTCCTCCCAACATTCTTGAGGGGGCAATATCGGACATTCTCCTTTTTGACTTTTGAAAAAAAATGTTGGAGATAAGAATGCCCCCAAATCTGCTACCATGATTGGCCCAACACCTGCTTAATCTTTGAATAATAATATGGTTATCAATGATATGAGTACCAATGGCAAAAAGACTTTGGCAGATTCTCGGTGGAACCCTAGCTATTGGGAAAATATGATTTATATAAAAAATAAGCTTAATAAGGTAAGAACTAATAATAGAATTTCTCCAACTTCTCAGCTGAATTTGAGGTGTTTGTTACCACATGAGTCAGATCACCTCTGAGGTGAGAAGATTTTACTTATCAATGATTAGATGAAGATTAACAATTTATTACCACACAAGTCAGATCACCTCCGAGGTGAGAAGATTTTACTTGCTGGTGATTGGATACAATTTATCAAGTCATTACCACATGGGTCAGTTTTGCCTCAAAATATTTATCTTTGATCTGATAGGCAGAAAGCCTATATTTCCTAATTTGGATAACTCAGCTTTATAATACTTTAGCCCTGGATACCCATGGTCCCAGGATTTTAAACTAGTTTAAAATAGGAAATACTAGTATCAAAGAAAGGACCTTTTTTGGCTTGCCCCGCTTAAACAATAAAAAACATAAAAAACTTTAACAAAGCGTTATCTATTACTTTTATTTAAGAAGTAATTATCTCACTTTAACAAAATATTTGTGGCATCTGTCGTTGGATCCCACAAAGCTATTATTGAATTAGCTTAAATGTTATGCAGCCTGTAGGCTTCATTGAATTCTACCCCTTCAAGGGTTATTTTTATCTTGGTTATAAAAGTGAAGATGATGCTGAAGTAGCAGCTACCATCCCCCTGGTGATCCAGGGCACCCCCCACCCAACTACTCATACCCTGTTGCCCACTAATACCACTTGTGGTTCAGTTTGTAGGCCTCCCTACCCACCTACTACCCAAAATTTTAATGAATGAATTTATTGCTGGATTCTTAGAATATGGTTCTGATCCCATATTACAATTTGTGGCTCCCAATGGGGCCACTCGCCTCGCAGGCCCTGCGCCTATGTGACTATTTGTTTAATATCAACTGAAATAGCCCTCTTAATCCCCATAGCACCATTATCTCCTCTGCCAAAGACCATCCTTTTTGGGCTCTAGTAGATGGAGGGCGCACCATTTGCCCTACCTGTTTCAAATTGGACCAACTGAAATGGCGCTGCCCTTCCATCTCACGAGCTGTGGCATCCACACCCAACTCTATGCATGATAACCCCATTGCTAATCCAATAACATTTTTTGAATGGGGCACTATCCTTTCCCCCTCCCCCTCAAAGTGGCAGCCACATCAACAACTGAATCAACAAAACAACAAATTGCCTCAAGTGAACCTCTTCTCCTGAACTCAACAATCAGGAGCCAGTTGGACTAAAGTAAGTTCTGGACCATCCTCCCAGCCAAACGCAACATATAACCCATATGCAAACAACCCAATCAAAATCAACTAAAATCTGGGTTTTTTGGTTAAGGTTGATGAATTGGGCGAGCTTATAAATGTTTCTAAATGGGCTAGACACCCTCCATTAAAAATGTACCTCAATACTGATTATGCGACCCAATTCCCAAAGCGCCATTATGCGCCTTACCCTGATGCCACCCCATTCAAAAATGACCACCAACTAGCTGAAGTGGCAGTTACCTCCCCGAATGTTGCCCAACCCATAAAGCCGTTGCAAAATCAGTTGCAGTATTGGCTGCGGGCCAACCACCTCCTATCCTACCTAATACCATGCTTTCAAAGCAGAAAAAAGACCATCTTTGATACTATATTGCGGCAAAGAACAGGTTCAAAATGTTGTGGTGGTTGTAAAGTTTGGCCCAAAGACCTTCATTACCCACAACAACCTTACAACCTTCGTCATCCTACCCAAAGTATGCCTTGAGGCGGAAAAAGTACTTGAAGACTATATTTCCTCCCTCCTCATCACACACATTGAGTTTCAAGCACCCATTTGTTATCTTGACCCCCAATTCCATGATGTTCCCACACCGTTGCTAACAGCTTTTTGCCACTACATGTCCACAACAGATGAGGAAGAAGAGCCTCCTGATCCCCCTTCACCCACAAACATGGATGTATAACAGTTTCCGCTTCTGACTTGGTTAGTGTGTTTTGTTTGAATTTTGCGTCAGTTTGAGTAGATCCATCTGTCTCTTGTTAACTTTATTTTATTTTAATTTTAGGTTATCTCTTGTTTGAGCATTGGTAATGTCCGTCCCCTGTTCAGCTTGCCTTGGTTAGATAAAAATGAGTAGCTTCATCAATATTATCACTGGGAATCCAACCATTGACGTTCATGAGGCTAACAGCTGTTGTAGAGAGTTGTAAGCAGAAGTTTCATTTTTCAAAGCACCTCATAACATCTAGTTAAACATAATTTTACTTTTTACATCATATTTAATTGAATTTGTGGGGCCGCTGCCACAAGCGGTGGTCAGTTCAGATATCATGCTAACTATTGACCTTACCAAATAAGTCTTAGGCAACTTATCTTTTTTTTGTTGGCTGCGACGACTGCTAAATTTATTTTTAGAAAATAATATCTATAATCATTTGTGCTTACAATTAACCTGAAGGACAACAGAACCAACTTCATCTCCCACGTGATTCCAAAGATTATCACACTAATGAAGGTTTGAGGGGTCTTGTTGAAGCCCTATCACCTCAAAGCCAATGGCGCGGTGGAGCTTGTCAACGGTACCTTAGTCAGCATCCTGTAGATATTGGCTCTGCTCATTCCATCTAGTCGGAACCTCTTCTTACCCTCTGATGTATTTGAATATAAAATTTTCATTTCACTTTTCCATGAGGAGGATGCCATTCCAATTATTATATGAAAGCCTACCCGCTTTGCCTCTAATTTTTTTACTCCTGCACCTATGTAGATAAAATAAATCCTAATTAATATTTGTACAATATCACAAAGTCATTTAATAAGCTCTATACTGAGGCATACTCCAACGCGTTAGCTCAGAAGATGAAATGTAGGGAGCGCATCAGCCATAATAACCCTTTACTCTTCCTCAGCATGAGGGATGGGTGCTTTACTATAAAAACCATGGATTTGCAGGACTAAAAAGCAAGAACACAGTTTTAGGGTCTTTTTTAATTCTATAGAGAAAACATAAACAGACACCTACACGATGAAAGGATTCATAAAGTGGAATGTTATCTACAAAGTACATGAAAGTTCCTAAATTGATACCAACATGGCTCTGAGACATCAACCTCTAATTATCAATACCCAGCTCACTTTTTCCAAAAAAAGTTCTCAATCTCCAATGTTTGGTTTATTGGGTAAATGTTTAGAATTTTATGTTGGCAAACCATGCGAAATTGACCTTTAGCATACTCCAATTTCGCATAAATATTGCTACCTCCCTGTCAGCCTTTTTAATAGATTAGTCCTATTAATCTGCCATCAGATAATGTGATAACCTAAATGCCTTAGAATTTGTTTATCTACACCTTGCTCCTTTAAGTCCTAATCAAATCCTGTTCCTTTCAGGATTTATTTTGTATAGTGCTATCTGGTCAAATTGTTATAATTGTTTTATATCAATTGACATCTGCCTCTATTCTAAAAGATCTGTACCTGATTAATATGTTGTTTGTTTCCAATCTATTTCACACCAACCCTTTGAGGCGGAGTCAAAAATATTATCAGAGAAGTAAAGATGTGAAAAACTAGAAGGTCAGGCGCCACGGAGAAGACTGATGAATTAAGCATGTACCAGATACCAAATAACATAATAGGTTTTTATAGCGTAAAAAGGGCCAGAGGCATGATGGAAACTAAAAGGCATCAGAAGTTAAAACCTCAAAATAATTACTAGAACTAGAGTCTACTCACTATAAACAATGGATCCATAACACTTGGAGTGCTAACTGAAACTACAAAGAGATTGAATACATTACTTATAATAAAAGCGATATATCTTCTCTCAATTACAAGTTTTGCTTTGTTTTATTATGTTTTCATACAGACTTACCCTATTGAGAGCAACCATTACCTGTGTTTGCTTTTTACTGAATATAACCAGGATGCAACAAACAATCTTCATGCTTACTTTTTATTTTTGATTTTGATTTCCTATACACTGTGCTGTTATATGGCGAAATCCTCTCTTCATAATTTAATTATTAGAAGATTTTTCTAGTGAAACTGACAAGCACTCTCCAGATGTACAATTGTTACCCAATGTTCCTATTTATTTCTGAAAGACATATAGCTATGAGAATAATCAGATATAATAAGCTTTACTATGTTCAAAAAAACTTTCTAGGCTACTACATCCTGCTTATACTTCAATTATCTATCAATAAGAAAGGCACCTTAAAAAGCAAATATTCCTTAAGAAGGTGTTAGGTTTTAGCTTTCAAATGAAATACCAGGTGATAGGTCCCCATGTAAAGATTTCTCCCCTGTTGCTGACGCTATTGAAGGGATGTTTACAATGCTACACATTAGATTAATATAACAATCAAGTCTTGGGTTGGTATCAATACTTGAGTTCAGATACATATCCTCTAGGAACAATTTAGAAGAATAAAAGCAATTATTTTATTACTAAATCTGTATAGATTTCCTCATAATACTAGACCCTGCTTGTCCAGGTACTGTCACCATATTGTTTGGATACCTATCTCTTCAGAGCTAAACTATCAAGAATATCCCCACATTTTTTTAATAAGTTCATCAATGCATTTTAGCATACTTAAGTTTGGTAACTCTTGCGATTATAAGCTGAAAAACCCCACATATTCTTCTATCAAACACAACCTTCAAGGTGACCTTACCTTTACCCAATGTGAATATCTTAATATTTGTTGAACTAATACTCTGACAATTTTTCCATGAGCTCATATGATTTTGGTCGATTTGTCAGAGTATTTCATTGGGTCATTAAAGGAGTTTCACTAGCCATAAAATTAGGTCTTATCATAAATCGAATTTTAGGAAAAGCATATAGTCATAGAAATATAACTAACTTCTAGATGCTGGTCTTCTGAGACCCTAGAGTCCATGGGCTATGATGCTGCTCTTGGTGAAAGAAAATATGAAATCCATATAGTAGTCATGAACTTACTCAGATCGAATTACCAAGAAAAATAACTTTTTTCTTACATGAATTGATGAGTCCCTCAAATTACTATCTGTCTCCCAGTACTTAGTTAAAATTAATCTGTCCAGCAGATACTGGCAGCTTGTACTTGACCCTGAGATTTAGGTTAAATATTCTATTTAACAAAAAAGGACCATTTATCACCCACTAAAATTCCAAAAAGGTTTAAAATGATCCTGTTTATTAATGTTCCCTTGATGGTCTTGAGAAAAAGCTCATTTGTATGGATTAATTTCTCGCCCTTGACAATATCTCAGTTCTGATCAAAAAGATAATTAAAAGTGTTATAATTAAATAATGAGATATCTGTCAGAATAGGACAAGACCAATATATAATTGACAGCCAAAATGATTTAATACCCAGTTACAGATATGATCAATATTCTCCTATAACCACTAACTAAAGATAGTCTAATAGCTAGTGATGATTATAATTTATGTCCTTTTATAGCCATTCAAAACTGAAATAATTTGAAAGCTTCATATGATGAATACCTTTATTTATAGCCACCAATGATGGCTGAACATATAATTCTCAGATATAAATGAATTTCCTCAAGCGCGCATCATTGCACCACCAAATATCACCAATTCAAGCAAAAAATGAATTCAATAGAAGTGAACAACGGCACCTAAAGAGCCACAGGTGTCTTTAGATCACGTGAATACAACAGAAAGCAGCACTAAGAAGTAAACATAGGCTCCACAAAAAATGTTATGTTTGAACCAAGAAGATCTAGCAAGTAAAGGATTTGGGGTTATCTGTCCTGAAATAAAGAATAACCCAAAATTACATATTGACACGCAACTGAGTATATATTTAAAACAATTCTTATTATACAGAGCTAGTTTTCCTTTATTACCTTATGCCTGACTTTATTATTCAGAAGCATATCTTTTATCTCATAGAGTCTACTTCTAGTCAATCTACCTTTAGATTGGATATCAGATGAGTAAAACTTACGGAAGAGTTACTAACAGAGGTTCAGAAATCAGCCCATTTGTTAAGTAGAGGTTTAGAGGTGTCCAGTGAGCTTAAGAGTAGTCAACGATATGAAATGTTGTAAGCTTCAACAGAGTTGGAGACTCTTGGAATATGAGTAAAAGTCCACACAACAGAAGCTGTGAACCTATAATTGACCTGAGTGGCAATTTGTGAATAAAGAATAAATGTCGCCATTGGCCACGCTAAACCATTGGCATCATATGAGTGAGAGTGCTGCTGGCGTAATAAGTGGTGCTCTATACAGGGAGCGCCGCCAAGCGATTGTGAAGAGTTTAATATATATCATGAAAATTTACAATGGAGATGAAGCCCCAGAAAAAAGAAGCCTGAAGATGTTAACTAGAATAGAAGAATTAAAGTGCCAAGTGGCTGAGCTGTTAAGAAGTAGATCACCTTTTTCAGAGCAACTTTATGAAAGTGCCTGTATCAAAAGAAAGATAGAATATTTTTTGGAAAGATAATGTTGATACCTTCTGAAGTTAAAATAGTTTATCATAAGGATATTTCAGTGCCACAATATACAGCTATTTTATATGAAGCTTGAGATGAAAACATGCACGTGTAGTGTTATCTGACACAGACCTTTTATATTATATGAGAGCTTAAGATCAGTACTGGTTCCCAGTTTTTAGTTACACAACCTGCACACCTTAATGAAGCACCTGAGAGGCTAAACTTTTGACCCTATTTCAAGACTAAGTACACTCCTGGAAAAAGAAATATAGCCATCTTCCTTCATCTATAAGAAAATAGTATGAAGGATTGTGTGATAAATATAATGCTAGTCATGTTCAGGGATGTATGAAAGAGAAAACAAGGAGAACTTGGAGTCACACTTAACCCCAATAACCCTGGGACAAAGTTAATAAAGCCCTTATTTCCAAGTTTTAGAAGTTCTCAAGACATTCAATATATGAAAAAATTCCTTCATGCAGATGGGGAAGCATGAGTCAAATGTCAAGATGAAAATTGATACCATTTATAGACACACTTGCTTTAAAATATCTGTGCTTTGGACCAAGTCAGTGAAAAGACAGTTTTTCTCTGTTAATTGGATTTTCTTCTTTAATATTGTATGTACATGAACAATGCCATGAAGCCAGCCAATTCGTTATAGTTATTAAGGAAGCCCAGATTGATATCAAAGCGCTTATAAGACTGAACCTAAAAATCAGGGAAATCAAAGAGCCACCATGAATGTAAACCTACTTATGTTTCTCAGAGTTGCAAAGATAAACCTAAGAAGAGTCCATGTATTGTCAAACAGAAATCTTAAAACTTAATTTAAATGAAATAAGTTCCAAGAATGACATTTCTTGAAAGTATAAAAATTTAAAGAAAAAACGACGAACCAGAATAATAAGTACTAATGTCAATTAAAGGACGATTTAGAACACCAATAAAATGATGATGACAACCCTTGTATAAGTGTAGAGTCAAATTACTATATGATAAAAACCTGAACAAAGTGACTGATTCTTTACATCTGTGACTAAACCATGGCAATTTTTGAAGCATCAGAGCAATCCAAATTGGCATAAATTTAAAATATACCATATTACTGAGACAAAGAAGATTGTGGAAACTAATTAGTGCAATATTTAAGAAGATTATTTAAGTTAACAAAATAAATTAATCTTGTTAATTGTCACAATTCTTTTAAGAGTTATGAGAAGTTAGTCAATCAGTGAAAATTATAAAATATGGTGTATTGATTGTATAAGCATTAGAAAAGTGGAAGTAACAATTTACATGACCAAAGTACTTGTAGTCTTGGAAAATGGCACACCTGTAAACATCATGTCAGACTCATAAAGTGATTAAGGTTTGCACTGGAAATTGATTACCAGACAAGTATAAAACTTCCAGTCTTGAATCAACTGAAGCATTGGGAGCATATTATGCACTCTTTAACAATTTAGACAAATCAGCTTCTCTACTCTGACTGTGGTACTTTTATATGATCATTGTGAGTTTCTCATAGGAGATTAATTAAAAAAGTCTTGGTGGAATTATCAATATTAACAAAAAGTTTAGTAAATCCAGTCAATCTCAAAATTTTTTGATAATAACGGAGAGGAGAAGAAGAGGTGGAGAAAAGAGTATGTATTGTCATTAAGTTTTATTTAATTTGTCTAGTCAACTATTTATTTAAACCAAAGTAACCAAACATCTACTTTTACTGTATAGTTGAGTCAGTAATACCTCTAGACTCCCGTGAAGGACTGGATCTTCAACAAAGACAGAACAGAAAGCAAATTAGTCAATATTAGCGCGGATACACATTAAAAATGATACATGAGATAGCCTATACCAAAAGAGTTATATATCAAGAGCCTTAAGTTATGACCGTACTTTATGACTCCATTTACCAAGAATAGTCTAAGGTTCTCTAAGTAACATTACCAAGAGCTATAGACAAGTCAAGAACGGAAAAATATTATCTAAAGGTAAGCTTAAACATTATAAAGACATTAAGCCTTAAATAAAATAGCTGACACTAAAGAGATCATGCTAATAGAAGCAACTAAAAAAGAAGAATGCAAGCGTAATGAACTCTCAGACTAGTATGAGGACAATAACACTGGACTTAATGACTATTGACTTTGTAAAAAGGGCTTCACATTTGATATTGGAAATGCAATCAACTTCTGGTCTATTCTTTACCAACGCTCCAAGATTATATAAAAGATTAATAAAGAAGAGTTGCAGCAGATTATGGATGCCAGGATTATACGCCCATCCAAGAGTCCTCTTAGGCATCATCCCTACTACTATTGCGAAAGAAGGATGGGATTTATTAGAATAGCCATGGATTACTGAAGACTATACTACTTGAAAAAAGAATCAAACCCTAGGCCTCCCATTGATGATGCCCTGAAACAATTTGGAGGCTCAAAATCTTCTTCACAATAGATTTAGCCAGCACTACTTGCAAATGGAGCTATCACTAGAAAATCAAAAGAAATGTGCATTAATGACCAGTAAGGGTCTCTATAGGCTAATATTTATGCCACAAAACTTGTGAATGACCCTTCTACACTGATATGTGGTATGTACTAGATTTTTGGAGAGTTTAATATGCCAAGTATGCTTTATTATATGGGCAATAATACCTTACTCAGTAGAACACTCAAGAAGCTCCTCAAGCATCTGAAGGAAGTATTCACCTGGCGGAGAAAGAACAACTTTAAGTTATTCATGCATGTGTTCCTTTTTTAAGAGTCAGTTAGTTCCATGCTCACAAATAAAACAAAAAGAAACAAAAAATAGTAATAAAAAGTCGAAACAACAACTAAGTTGAGTTTACCAAAGTTCATGAGAGATGTCCAAGTGCTCTTGGGCATTGTAGGGTACTACCTTCAGCTTGTATAGAACCTTGCAGACATTGCAGAACCTAATACATATCAGTTTAACAAAAAGGTACTGTTTACATGGGAGAAAAAACAAGAGGACTTCTTTAATCATCTCAAATAACTCTAAATAGAGGCGCCTATCTTTATATTTAGGCTTTATGATGAGTTTTTACCTGTACACAGATTCCAGCAATGTTGTAATATGCAATCTTAGCAAATTTGAATGTAGATGACGTAGATTCTCCACAATAATTCTACATAAAAATCTTTAACATAATTGAAAGCAACTATACATTCAATGAACGTAATTGCCTAACCATCATTTGTTATAAATGACAATTAAAACCATTATTTATGGAGAACATTTTATGCTTAAAACCAATTATGCCTCTTTGAGATGGTAACCAACATGAAGGACTAAGAAGAGCTCTTAGAAAGATGGGAAGTTCATTAGCATGGTTGCGTTTTCTGATACATGCACCAAGCCTTAGAGAAGCACTTGAACATGGATGGTATGACACAGTTTTGTCTTCCACTTAATGAGCACATGAGAGAAATCCATTTATGAATTGCTCAGAACAACATAGAATGAATAAGAAGAAGGGGAAGAAGAAGTAAATAAGACACTGAAGAGTTGCACAAAAATCAATAAAAAATAAAAGATGGAAAGTTAGACAAGTCTAATTAGGACTAATGGCTGCCTTATGTGAAGGCAAGTAAGTGAATGGACATAATCATGGAAGCACTCTGATATGTTGGTCATGTAAGGCTACAGAAAATATTTTATCTTTCAAAAAAGAATTATACTTGGAAGCAGGGTTAGAAAATATTGATAAATCAATATAACTCTGAATTGTATATGTTTAGTATAAACTAATAGAATGAAATTAATTTTCATCCTGTCCCTCCTTCCGCATCAATTCAAAATGTCTCTATTGATGTTGTGAGACTTTTCCTAAAGACTTTCAGTGGAAATAGGTTCATAATCTTGATATAAAGATTGATTCACCCAAGTGGGTAGAAGCAATTACAATAAAATCATATAATTAATGAGCCACTGCATAATTCTTTCAACTTTAAGTCATTATCAACTTAAATGTATACAATTATTGCTCTTTGATAATGAAAAAAATTTATATTTATCTTGTTAGACATGTAATAATCTAGTAAAATTCAGATAGAAAATTATGACCTTGTAAACTCCAAAGAAATGAAAGTGTAGAGCAAGTCAGTGGTACTCTAGCTTCAATCCTCAAAAAGATTGTAACCAATCACACTTCAATTTAGGGAATTTTATTGCCATCAGTCTTGTTTGTTTATTAGAGAGTTATCATAGGACTATTGGCATATCAACTTTCAAAGTGGTATATAGAGAGAAGAAGCATTACCAAACTTGTTAGCACAAATCATGGTTGCGGAGAGAAATCATCTATCCCTAGAAGATTTATAGAAGATTTATATGAGTAATTGGTTAAGAATCACCTTTTAGTTAATGACAACATCTTATTGTAACTCAAGGTGAGTACCAAAGATAGCAATTTGAGAATAAAGTTGCCCTTTTGAGGTGTGATAGAAAGCTATATTTACTATCATATTGTAGCTTAGAAAAAACTGTTATCAGCCATCCAGATAGGTCCTGCAACTATGCTCATAAGAAGAGGAATAGTGTTTTAGTGCGCGAGATAAGCACACTCTGCACGGGTTATAGTTCCTCCTTGACTCCTCTGATATTCCTTGATTGCTTAACCTCTGTACCCTGAAAAGATCAAATAAATTAAAAACATACAGAAAGCAATAAAATAATTACATATAGTTCCTGTTATATTAATCTCTACTCCAGGAAAAACAACTTCTACTATATATAAAGAAATAGGGAGTGAGAAGTATTTTATTAGTAAAATGATTTGTACTATTTAAAGTAACATGGAAGTACAAAATTATAATAAGTGATAGACACATGAACGTGTGAAAGGGGAAGTAGACTCAGGAATGTAGGAGGTATTGATTTTGTAAAAATTTACTGGTGGTTGTTATTGGCAAGCAACCTAGTAACCTTTTTAAAGCACAGGTTTGGTTTCCTCGTGCACTTTGTTGTGTTGTATAGAATGAATTACAAATTGTTAATAGTATGGAGACTATTATTCATAGTTGAGTATAAACTATATTTCAGCCCAACTCTCAGCCAGTATTCCCAATTAAATACTCATGATGTCATACTCATAGGGTTTGTTCCCTTGCTCTTGTCCACCCAATATTTGCTGAGATACCCCAGTGACAGTCTCTTGAGCCCAACACACAGTCGGCAGCTATCCCTGATTGTGGCTCCTTCTTCTCTAGATCCCCTCTCTGATCTTTACTCTTCTCTCTGAGAGTCTTCCAATTACACAAGCCTACAATGATTCTGTTTTGTAATTTTTGATATTTGATTCCTATGTATGTTTGTGCGCTGAATCCAAAAATGACCTTAGTTTTTTCCCATCACGTCAGATTTTTTTTCAAATCACAATTTAATAAATGTAGTATATGTCAAAAAATATCATAAATATGAGATTTATGTCAGAGTGAAATAAATTTTGTTTTATATAATGCATATTAATTTGTAGCTTAAAAAATACATAATATAAAATAGTATAGAAATATAGAAATATGGAAAATAATAAAACACGATTTTAGTCATTGTGTAGACATCTTTAAGACCAATAAAATGTGTTATATAGAAAAAAATTACAAATATAAGATGTACTGGCAGATTTAAATACATAGGCAATGCTGCCATCCGTCAGTTTATGATTAAAATGAATCATTGACATCATAAACTGGTAGATGGCAGCACCTTTGTCATAAACGTGTAATCAAATTTGTCATTGTTGGAATAACCGTTGGTACATATACCTCCATGATTAAAAGTGTTTTTGTTGGTGGATATACACTAAAAATCAAACATACAGTGTTCAAAATGGCGTCAAGAGGCTATAAAAAGTCTTCAAATTCCTTTTGTTACATTTGTGGTAAGTTAAATAAAAGGCAAAAAAGACATTTAACATCATATGTGCGGCAAGTGTATCTTGCATGTTTTGGTGTAAAACTAGGAGGTTAAGTCAAAACTTGGGCACCCCCGCTATGTTTGCTATATATGTGTTGAAGGACTGAAATGATGGTCAAAGGGTGAACAACATGTCTTCAGATTTAGCGTTACAATAGTATGGCAAGAGCATTAAAATCATAGTGATGATTGTTACATTTATTCAATCAGTGTTCACAATTTCAATTTAAAAAATAAAAAGAGCATTGTCTATCCAAATCTGCCATCCACTTTACATCCTGTTACTCATGGTCCAGATGTATTAGTGCCTATGCAACCAGAACAAATTAACTGAAGTTAATGGTTTAGAGATTGAATCAAGTGAAGATATTGAAGATAAAGAAGAGGAGTACAAACCTGGCAATTCTGCTCCACAACCATTTACACAAACTGAATTGAACGATTTGATTTGCAACTTACATCTGACTAAAGAGGCTTCAGAATTGCTTGGTTCACGGCTTAAAAATAAGAATTTGCTCGCAGGTGGCGCTTCATTTTCCTGGTTCTGATACAGAGAAAAAGGAATTTTTTCCATACTTTTGGAAGAAGGAGACTTATTATTCTACAATGATGATTTGGACAATTAAGACTTTCAACCTTCCATACAAAAGCACTGATTGGAGATTATTAGTGATTTGTCAAAACGAAAATTCAAGTTATCCTGTTTTACAACAAAAAGTTATACATAAATACTCATAAGGCATTCTGTAACTTAAAAGAATGGTATATCAATTTAAAATTCGTTCTCCAGAAAATTAAGTGCGACAATCATAAGTGGATCATGAGTGATGATCTCAAAGTAATATTGATGAACCTTGGACAGCAAGGTGAATATACAAAGTTTCATTGTTTTTTATGAGAGTGGGATAGCAGAGACAGGGAAAATATCAAAACAGAAAGATTGGCCACAATGAGCTTCATTAGAACCTGGTTAAAGTATGTGCTCCAAAAACCTCTCATTTAGTCAATGAAAGTTTCCTTCCAACTCTACATATTAAATTAGGCTTGATGAAGCAATTTGTAAAAGCCTTACCAAAAGATGATAATCGTTTCCAATACATTTGTAACAAATTTACAGCCTTGTCATCTGTAAAACTAAAAGAGGATGTCTTTATGGGTCCAGACATTGGAAAACTTTTCAAAGATGTAAATTTTGAAAAAATTAAATGGAAGTTGCTACAAAATGCCTGTGCCGCCTTTAAAGATGTAGTAATCAAGTTTCTGGGCAACAGAAGGATCTGAATTCCAAGTCTATTGTTGAGACTATGCTGCAGAAGTACCAAATTTAGGATTTTTCATGAGTTTAAGGTTCATTTTATACATTCACATTTAGACTACTTTCCTGATAATCTTGGTGCTGTTAGTGAAGAGATGGGTGAGAGATATTATCAGGACATCAAATAAATGGAAAAGCGTTACCAATGAAAATGGAATACTATAATGATGGCGGACTATTGCTGGATCATTCACTAAGATGATCCCAGAAGAGCACATGCACGGAAAAGCCTGAAACAGAGCGTGGCTGGTCCAAAAAGATGTCATCACAACGACTAAAAATTGTAGTTTTTATTTTCTATAATTCTATATTCTATTATATTATGTCTATTATAAGCCTCAAAAGAGTGCGTTTTATACTAAACAAATCTAATTCTCTCTGTCATTGAGTCTCATATTTGTAATATTTTTTGACATATACTACATTTGGAAAATTGAGATTTGCAAAAAAATCTGCTGTGATGGAAAGAAACTAAGGTCATTTTCGGATTCAGCGCACAAACACACATATGAATCCATCATCAAAACTTAAAAAACATGATGCAACTGAAAAAATGCAGGCCTGTGTTATTGCCCTCTACAATAATATCCTTGAGATAGAACAACACAATAGAAGCTGATGATACTTTAACTATATATTGAATGGATAATATTACTATTCTTCTAAATTATGTTTTTATTATAGTAAATTCTAAGGAATATATAGAGGGAAATTCGTTGTCTAACCCTCAGTTGACACCTCTTTGATGAAATGGCAGCCGTTGCCCTTGAATCACCCATCCTTGTCTCAGCAGCGATGGTCTTCCCCATCCTGGCTAGGATTCTGTCATTGAACATTCTTGAGACCTCAAACAGAAAGAGTTGGAAAACGTGTCCCTAACGTTTTCCTCTCGATCCAAGCAAACCAACCATATTTGGCTAGTGACCTGCTTAGTTAATGGGACTTATTACCCATTATGGCAGGTCACTTCACCAACCAATTGATTTTCTAGTTTCAGGTGGCATCACTCGCCTCTCAACTTGCTATTCATTCCCAATCAGTCAGTGATGAAACTTGACTGATCCCAATTGGTACACCTGATAGTTAATCACTATCAGATTCCCCTATTTCTTCAGCAACTCCACCCCATGAGATCTTGAGTATTAGTCCAGATTAATCCCTGATGGATATGGCCAGGAGAATATCCCAAAATCCCCCAAATGTAGTTACTCCAAAACTTGGGCCAACCAATTTATGATTCACTTCACCTTAGGATTTTTCCCCTAGCAATACCAGGTAATCTATCAGGCTGGGAATATGGGCAAAAATCCCAACAGACGTAATCCTGTAACAAAGTTGGAGTAGATCAGGATTACTCATCCAAGGCTGATTTGAGATCAATAATAGTAGCACAGTTAAATGGTATCCATTATCTGCTAAAGGAGACAAACGGATTGTAAGGTATAAGAATTGGCATAAGGCTATAAACGGGGTGAATAGAAGGTTAAATGGTGAGTACAACCTCATACTTAATATCTTGATGATAATAAGTGGTTAGGGCATTCTTCTCAAATTCATTGGTCAGTGGAGCACAATAAAATTATTCATCTTGATATTGTTTGATATGAATTTAGCATTATTGAGGAAAATCACTCTGGCTGATAAGTCTAATTTTTTTATAGATTTCAGACCTTAGGCCTTGATCAAGCATTAATCAAATGATTAATATAAATTGATAATAATATTTAATATGGAACCCTACAGTCGGGTCTTAATCCCAAAAAAGCGCAAATCATAACAAAAATTTTATGGAAGAAGTTATGTTGGTATTAGCTAACAGTTAGGGTCAACAAATAGCCCTTGAAAAATCTTCACAACTATTTAATTTTAGAAAAAAGCTTCAAAATGGAAAAATGATATTCTCCAACGATGAACAAGATCCCTTCTATAGCTGCTGTTGACAATCAAAACTAATGATATTTAATAATGATTTATATAAATATAAAGCCGCTGGAGATGACTGGGATATTTTGAAAGATGTTATGACCTTAATTAAAATAATTGATTTCATGCTGAGCATAAGATTCTTTGATGAATAAGCATTGTCTTGGCATTGAAACACAAGGATATTAGGAAAATAATAAATTACCCAGAATCATGAAACGGAATTAATAAAATACACATGCTCCTTGATTCATGTGGAGTACAGGAACAATTAAATTGCAAGAGATAAACCAAAGGCTCAGAGTACAAAAATGAGATTCATACTAGTATTATCAAGTAGAATCTGGGATTTGTAGTTTGCCAACCTGAGACTAAGAAATAAACCAAAAATCACAAATTAAAATGCTACTGAAGTATTATAAAATAATTCTCATCTTTTTTGAAATTAAACTCTATTACCCTTTTACTATATATTCAACTTCTATATACATATCAATAAGCAGCATATATATCTCACTACTTCTACTTTTAATTGTTAGTTTATCTTTTTCAGTTTTAGTAATAGTTAGATACTTGTGGAAAAGTTAATGTCAGATAAATAAGACTCATCTTAATTTTCAAGAAAGGATTGAGAAGATTCCCACTGTACCTTAGAGAACTCAATGCCAATGCCAAATAAAGGTCCAAATTAGGTGTATGTGCTTAATTATTAGTAACAATCTTACCCTTATTAGGAGAAAAGCCTTTAAATATTATTAAGGTGCACCCTATGAACAAATAAATACTATTATTACTCTGTCCAATATCATACCATCAGCACTATATATGAGAGAGAGGCAGAACCGCAATGGGCAGCACCCTAAGAATGAGAAATTCTGAAGTAGGGTTCATAATAGCAAGGGCTCGACATTTTTAGGGTCTTACTTTTGTAAAGCTCAACTGAGCATGTACTTAAGCTCATAAATCCTAAATTATAATTTATGAGGCACATCTTAGCACTAAGCAATTTAAGCCAAAAACTCAAATGCTATTAGTTATGGGATTTAGTTAAACATACTAATCAAAATGCATCTTTTGGGAGCTTTTTATTATGATAAGTCTCATACTCTTAATAATCAGATTATTTTATCAAGTGTTATTTATTGTTAGTAGCACCTGATAATATTTATAAAGTTGTACCTTCTCAAAAATAGTTTGGATAATGTCATATAGTTATAAAGATAGTAAGGAAAATCATTTTACATAGCAATATTTTTTACAATATATACTACTTACCATGTTTTTTCATGTTATCTAATATATGTAAGGTGATGTTTAGGTTTAAATCTACACTCCGTTTTTGAATTACAACTCATTTTTCAGCCTGTTAAATTATACATTTAAATTGTATAACAATATTCTATATATAGATTGCTATAACGTCAGTTAACGCAAATAAAATTTATCAAGTATAAAAAGATTTTTATTCTAATTTACTTATAAGAAAAAAACCTGGACTTACTTATGTGCTATGTTAATATTACTTAATCACTTTATACACCTTCTTCTTTTGTATTATGATAACTGCCTAATTATAATTCTATAAGAAATGCAAAGTAATTATTTTTAACAATTTTGTTTAAAATTATAGATTGAAAATACAATTTCTTTTTCTTTCTGATTAATATCACTTTCAGTAATATGATTTGATTCAAACTGTATAATTTGATAATAAATACCAGGTGAGATGAGTAGAGTGATAAAGTAAAGAACTGAGCAAACGTGGTGAAGGGCATCGGACCTGGACCTGCACCATCCAAAGGTATCAAGCGCACAGGTACAAACAAAATATCAGTAAAAACAAAAAAACCTGAGATGGTGTACCCAGCGGGTTTCATCAATTTTTTGGTAAAATACTGCAGTTACATGGAAGTATCCCGCCTGCAACCACTGTCATTGGTGGAACATGGGGTACAAGTTTTCCTGGGCGTAGAAGCACTGACAATATGGGAAAAGTTTGCTGAAGTCCAACTTGAATTTTCTCTGCACGTGGTGTACTTAATAACCCATACTATCTGCAAAGGTTGGGTAGACCTTGGGTTCAAAACTGTGGAAGAAGCAAATGAAGCAGCGAAGGTCATAGTGGTACTCAACCTTTCTGACAGTCAGCATTTGGTGTAACCAAAATCACATATTGGACAGAGTCAAAAGATATTTTATAATTTTTTGATTACCTTCTGACTACACTGGCGCGCACAGTAGTCAAATGACATCACTGAGAAGGCTGGAGGCATATGAAGAAATTAAACAATTTGAGTTGCAAAGATTTCAGTTGATGCTGACCCTTAGTACTGGGAAGGCAATTGCAATTATTTCTCAAACCAGGAGATAGTAAAGGATATCACAAAAAATCCCCCACATCACATCCTTCACTATTGATGGGAAAAATCCCAACTATTTCATGCAACAGTAGAGAGTGCACCCCCCATATGCAACCACTGCCAGGCTTTAGCACAAGGTTAATGCTTGCCCCATAAAAGAAGGCATGAGAGAAATGGAATTCTGTGAGGAGGAAATGGGCAAAGATGACTCAGAGTACGCCAAAATCATAGATACCACACATGCATTCAACTTGGGAGAACATGAGCAATATAAAATAATTGACTCAATTTTCCCAAAAGAACAAAAATGGCCAAACAAGCTCCCAAGCTGGCCGCGGCCAAGGCAAAGGCCTCTGATGGAATCATCCATATCACTGAAACAGAACCAGGAAGATATGGATGAATTTGAATCAATGAACCAATAAAATCTCTTGGAAAACCAAACAACCAATATAAACAAATTAAATTTGGCAGAACCTGATTTAGAAACAAATATGCAAAACAGGGGATCAGTTCACCCCTTGAAATTGTGGAGCATAACCCAATTGGGGATCAAAATATACAATGGAATGCACAAGAGAATAATGTGGCCAATAAGAGCACACAAGTGCACTGCAATGATAAATTGAAAACTAGTAAAGGCAAGAGAGGAGCAAAAACAGCAGCAACAAAAGGGGAAGAATACACCCCAACTCCTAATCATGGTTATGCTCTCTGTAGCAGAGGTGCAATGGAGAGTAATGTGAGCGAGGGAATAGGGCTGAGGGGCCCTGCAAACCGCTCCTGAGGCGCATTGGGCATCTCATTAGAGATTGGAATGCGGAACATAGCGGGACTCATGGCCTTAATGTCCAAGGCCATGAAGTTGAGCCTCCTACAAAACCACCTGTGGATAACCTGGCGGTTCAGGAAACCCTTTGTTTAAAGGGAGAGGAGGAGGCATGGGAAAACATGCTCCTCCCAACAATATCATTTTGGTCACAACACTGTGGGGTAATAGTACACGTAAACCAAAACTTTAAATTTATTAATAAAATTTTGCTCCTGGATGGCCGCATACTAGCTGTTACCTTCGCATGGCACACTGAAGTGCACACAATAGCCAGTTTGTATGCACCAAACTGTGCACTGGACCAACGAGAGTTTTTAACAGCTCTAACACAACTTCATCTTCCAGAAAACACTTTTGTCATGGGAGACATGAACTGCCAGATTAACCCAGATACTGACCAATGGTTACACACAACAGAGGTACCACTAGGGCAAGTGGAACTTCGCGTACTAAAGGCCACTCTGGGACTATATGATCTGCTTCTAAAAAGGTCACCCCTGCTACAAAACATGACACGCCCACATTTACACAATGGTGCATTTATCTCTATGTCATGGATAGACATAATACTCACGCCATTAATTTTCCGTCACAAAATTCAGAAATTTAGACTACAAAAATCAATTTTCCGACCATCAGCTAGTCTTAGCGTCCTACAAACCAGCGAAAACAACTACCCAAGCACCCAGGTGGTGCAGAAAACGCCCATAAAGTTTAGCTGACTCAGAATTTCAATCCTTGATAGAGGAAATATCCTCAACATGGGATCTTAAAACATCTTTCTGTTTGGACCCACGTACTACTTGGGAAATTTTGAAAAATTAACAACCCAACAAATTAAACACACAACATCTAGAAGATACAGGGCAGCTCCAGCCATTATCAAGCACATTTTGACAGAAATCAACCACCTAGAAAACGATGTCTCATGCACAGGGTACAGCCCTGGATGGGGTCGCAGGTGGGTGGAGGTTTCTGCTTGGCTAAACACCCTGATATGCAAACACCAACACTGAGTTGGGGTTCAATACAGAGCAAAAAACATATGGATGGAAAAACTTGCTTGAGCTATTTTTTCCATCAATTCCACGCCCAGAAAAATACAATAGCTTGTACACAGGTCCGATGACTGGAAAAATTTATAGCAGAAACACCCAAAGAAGTTGCGACCAAAGTGCACAGTTTTTATACAAATTTGTATAAATCTGAACCAGTCAAACCAGAAAAAATTGAAAAATTTCTCGCAAGTGCACATATTGACACCGCAGCTCAAATAACAACATAATTAACCCAATATTATGTGAGGAATTATTGAAAGTAGTATGTGGTGCACCAAGAGGGAAATTTCCTGGACCTGATAGGATTCCTATGAATTTAATATAAAATACTGCTAACATTTCTAATATCCTTTTAGCTTCAATGAACAAGTGTATTATGGAAACATGCCTCTTACCTGGAGGAAAAGAAGCTTACACCGTCACCTTATTAAAAAAAGGAGACAGACTAAACCTATCCAACTGGCGCCCAATCTCCCTAACCAACACAGACACAAAAATATTCACAAAATATGACCAAAATACTAGGAGAAATTGCAACTGATGCGTAATCGCCATCACATTATGGATTTCTTCCAAGAAGATCCATATGGGACAACATCCACACAGTTTCAAGTGTCTGACAGTCCAATACCTCTGGAGCGCTTGTCTACTTGGACCAACAGAAAGCATATGACAGGGTGAAATGAACCTATCTCAGAGCCTGCCTTCAATAAATTCAAACTCCCAAATAGATTCATAAACTGGGTGACGTTATTTCACAGAATCAGCCACCATGGCTGTGCGTGGAGCAGGCTTCTTAACTAACCTAGTCATCCCACAGAGAGGACTCAAACAAGGAGACCCTTTAAGCCCTCTAATTTACAATTTTAGCTTGGATCCTCTAATCCAGAATACAAATACACTTCTCAATGGAATCAATTTCAAGGGCAAACCACCAGTCAAAATGATGGCCTTCTCTGATAACTGTATGATGGGAATATCCAACAATCAGGATGCTTGCAGAATTGAGAAGGTAATACAAGAATATTCAGCCATAAGCAACGCATCACTTAACACTGAGAAATCGGAAATCATACTCCTGGGGAATTATCAGACTTCATTGGACGCCATCTACCCCTGGTCCAACAAACTAGCACAAAAGTAAGACTCTTTCCAGACATAGGAGGCGAAAATCAGCAATAGCCTCACTGAAACTTTCACTTAACAACAAGCCAACAGCTGGACCTGTCCGTCACTTGGGGGTATGGTTGGAAGCAGGAGGCTACGCCAACTCCATGATGGAAAAAGTTTCTAGATAAAATAACAAAACACATTGCCTCCTTACATGGACATCAAACAGGTCTAACAGGAAGGGTCATTGTAGCTAACTCCATGATTCTATCAATCATATGGTTTATGGCCCATGCAATTGCCTTCTCACCGGCCTTCTTTAATACAATTCACGCCTTATTACAACGATGGCTCTGGTCCAACCACCACCACCCTGTACGCCTCAAAACCCTATTTGGCTCTAGGAGCAATGGAGGTATGGGGCTTAATAATTATGTAGAGCAAGCAACCCATATACTAGGATCATGGATAGCTCGGGTGACTAGCCCAGATCTTCCAAATATGCATTGGGCCAGAACAGCAAGATATAACTTTACATGAACACTCCAACTAAGAAATCCAGATCACCAAAACACATTAATCAAGTAACTGACATCCCACCCTACAGCTGCAGGACCACATGGCACTCCGGCACATTTCAAACAAATACTTGTAGCCATGAGGAGGGCATAGTGGAAGATCCACATATGTGACCAAATCAGTAATCAAGGATGCCCAAGGCTAACTCACAGACAGTAAATTAATGGCCAAATAGTCACAGATAACATAATATGCAAAAATCCGAGTACCATAGCCAAGATTGATTACTTGGACCATATGGATATACCATACAACTTGGAGACCCAAAGAAGAGTATGGAGATGCACACATCACCCACTACTTTAACCCAATATAAGAGCACATGTGTGGAGATGCATGAGGAGAGTATACCGCACATCAGAATGGTCAAATGCGGCTCATTCCTCATGTACAATATGTGGTCATTATGGAAGCCTCGTACACCGTTTAGAACAATGTCCAACATCAGTGGCTTTTTGGAAAGAGGTCATGCGCCTATTCCGCCAAGAAAGTGGACAACCTTTCAGTCTAGCTAGGAACATGTTCGCTCTAAACATGGAGTCACCTATCCACCCATCCCTCTGGGCGTTCATAGTAGCAATAGCACTATGGAAGATCCATACAGTAGTACTGTAACTGTTCACACGAGCAACTCCTAAAATCCAAGAAGCAATCAACCGTTTCCACGGCCATATACTGGAACATTTCCAAGCATGGTTGTTTGGACACATGACCCCACGTAACAGAAGGACAATTAATACATGGTTCCCCATATGATTCCTAAAGATTTATTCTTTCCTTCACTCATGCTGCATCCAAGAATAAGCCAGCATAAACCCCCTTCTACCGTCCTAAACTTGGTGGTCCTGGAGACAACGAAAGGGGCCTTAAACCTTTTGGGGTGTCTTTTAATTTTCAAGCTTCATTAGGTTATCCCCACTATATACAAAAGCTTGTCCCCTGGTCGACCTTCCCCAAATAAACAATAAAATACAATTTCTAGTTTATTGTATGCACTGAATGTAAGTTTATATATGAGGTGGTTTGAGCTGGGGACAATACCTCAACTATTAATGGGGACTTGTGAAAGTCAATAAATGTGAAAAGAGAATAAAATTTTGGTAAACCTCCACGTACAATATTCTGATGGTCCAGGAACATCATGGTTTGCCTTGCCATTCACTATCTCTATTCAGGTCATTAGTGCGCAATGCCAACACATTCATAAATTATTCCCCAACCCAAAGTTCATCTTTCAGGATTGAACTTGGGAGGCAATGTATATTGAGTCCATATTTTACCACTAGGGCACCCACATCTCGTTGTGCTAAATGTACTTATAATACTTTATGGTAACAACATAACTTGTAATGATATATAGTGCATCTGTATAATATTAATTTAAATGTAGACAGTATATACATTTGTTAATACTATTTTGTTTTATTACCTAGAAGCTTGCTGTTTATTTCCTTTGAAAGTTTATAAAAGTATTATGGCTTTAAGACATGTCAATTCCTCCATAATACTTATTATATACCCAAATTAAGAGGCTTAAACAGTTTGAATTATGTTTTTAGTAATAATGAAAATATAACACATATATAAACAGTTTATTAATCTATAATGTCCATTTCAATATACCAAAGTTTAATGTGGTATTTTACTATTAAGTTTACTAAATCTTTTAGTTAAATCAGTTTTGTGCTTTTAAAACTATAATGAGATAGTTCTATCTCTAAAGTAGATGTCTTAAATTTGATCTACTATGATATAAAATAGAGTAGGTTCTGATTGAAAATAACAGGAATTAGGAGATCAACAAAGATTTAAGAAAAATTTTAGATAATTAATTATATGTAACTTTAAAATTAACTATATAAATTATGTTATATTCGTTTATTGCAATATATATATATCCTAGCATGACAAATTCACTAATGATAGAAGATAATATTTTGAACTTTTAGCCTGTATCTCAAATACCAACTTTTTATTTGAAGAAATAGGAAATGAGATTGTATTTCTCACAAGCATATAATTACATATTCATAGCTAGATAAGCGCTTCAGGACTAATGTTAGATTGTATAAACATCATTTATCAAGAATATTGACATAAGTGTATTTTGAGGCAATTAACTATAATATTATTGAGCTTTAGAATTTGACAATAATTTAATAAAAAAGATTTACATTCTAACTATCTATTTTTTAGTTTTAGAATATTAGTTGCCTTTATTGTAAATTATTTATAGACAGTAATCAATAAGCTAATCTTGTGGAAAATTAGACTATCAGTTTTTCAGGGAGGTCATGCATAAATTTTCATATATTTTGCGAGATTTTAATTAAATGAAAGAAAAATTGATGCAAAAGTTATTGAGAAATAAGAAATTTTAAGTTTTGATCTGAGCTTATATATTGATATATAAATTAAGATTTTCTAGAATTTTTGAAAGGAGTCTGTTTCAAACCTTTTAAAAATAGGGCATAATGAAAGCCAATACAAAATGATTGGTTGATTATTGCTACTTAACTCAAATCAATTATAAATAAAACTTATAGATAGTATGAAAAACATTATGAGTTTTTTTTGATAGTATGCTTTGTGAGTAAATAGGTATTTTTAATTCCCAAACTGCTCAAGTAAATTAAATGGGGCAACAGTCATTTAGAACCAAAAAAGATAAAAAAATCTTGTTTAAGGATGTAATTTTTCCAGTTTTATTTATAACATCACCTTGCTTTAGTTTCTTACATTTTTGGAATTTTTTTTATAGTTTTTATGGTGTTTGATACCTAATAATTCTGGCTTTGGAGACAGTGCTGCAACCTATTCCTGTCTATGCTTTAATACTATTGTTGATAATCCTCAAAGGCCTTTTATTTGCATCCAGGGTCTTTTTGTACTTTACACTCTTTATGAGCTTTATAAGGGAACTATATTAACTGTGAGATAGACTTATATTCTTCTACTGGTCTCTACACTTCTAGAAATTATATCTTCATGTGCAAAGTTTTGATAGGTAATTGACAACTTGATGGCGTAATGTAAGCCTTGCATGGTATTCCATTCTATCTTGTTAAGCTTCTCCTGAAACTCATGAACTAAATGTAGCATATTAGTATCATCTATACTTAATTATTTAGCTTTTTGTTCTTATAAATTTTTCATAATGCCATCTACTGCATGTAAATCCAAGATAGATGTGAGGCAATATAGTGACAATTTTTACTCTGGTTACCATTACCCATTTCAGGCTTCAGAATTGGTAAACACAATTATAACATGAGGTCAGTAGTCATATATTGCAATACTTAACTCTTTAATAGAGGATAAAGGGCATTTTCATATATTGCAGGGCCACTTTGTAATATCCATATATGGTCCAACACTTTGAGACCCAGCCTAGGTAATGTTATACTAAGTACAGGTTTGCTCCAACTATAGCTAGGTACATTACTGATGCCTGAGACCACCAAAGCTAGCTTATAGAAATATGCTAAGACATTTATATCATTGAATATATGTCTCTTTACTTTATTATTAATCCTCAAGCCCCTTATTTTTTTATGTGCATAAATAACAAATATCATAGATTAGATACATAGCTTAAATGAGATTTTGATCATGCCATTAAGTAAAAAATGCATTAGTAAAGGTTACCGTTAGGTTACTATTTGCAAAATATGCAAGTGGAAGGAGATTACCCAAGGTATCCATTCCTGCAATCAGTAGCTAGACATAACTTGTTTTAACCGTTGCTTAACCCTTTTTCTTTTGAGTTTGGTTATGATGGAAAGTAGGGATTGGCATGAGAAAAATTCTTACTAGGACAATAAAGATTACCAAATTTTATCTTAATATATATAGATCTTAGTTGCTAAATAACTCTTTTATAGTAATTAAAGAGTAAAAAGTGCCAACTATTGGAGTAGAATAATATGTTTAACATATGTTAGTCTAATAAATGATAAGTGTGTAACGTTGTTAGTATGGTCATCCACCACTATGAATACGTCAAAACCATGTGTCAAGGATAGTTTTAAAAAATGAGAACAGACATTTATAAGGATCTCTGAAGTATAAAGTGTTAATAGAACTCTTACATCCAAGGAGGTCAAAGATTGGTTAGATAAATGAAAATCATAGTCTAGTAAGATTTCTCACATATAAAGCTATCCTTTTCAGCTGCAAGTAAACCAAATTTAGTTTTGTAGTTACTTTCTTTCCTGTTATCCAGAAGCAGGAGCGATATGGTCTTCATGGATGATTTTGCTTTCTGAGGGTGCTCTGGGAGACTTAACATTAGCCTTTATACAGAATAATTTCTTCTAAAATTAGGTACCCTTTGTCTAGTGGTAGTCATTTCTTTCATATGCTCCTTAACTTTTTGTACTAACCAGATAATAATTGTGATAAACTTAAACTAGCATGGTACCAGCATGCTTTAGTTAAAGTTATATAACAAACAGCGTAGGAGTATGAATGTGACTTCTTATCACTTGAAACAACTTTTAAACAGATAGGTTTTGTGGGCATCAACCAAATTAGGTTCAGGTACAGACGCAAGATCCCACAAAAAGGTGCTGAAACAAGTTCTAATACCCTTCAATCAGTTAAACTTGAGTTATCCATATATTTTGCTTTATATTTTTGTATTGACGTGATATAGTTTTTGAGAATAGTGATATTAAACAAATACCTTTTTGTCATTTCATACACTACAAAGCATTTGGATTAGTGTAGATTTTAAAGTAAAAGGTGTTCATGTTCTTCCATATCAAGATAAATTCTTATAGCATGTTTTATTATCTAGAAATATAAAGGATATCTTATTTCTAGTTAAGAAATGTTGTTTTTCCCTTCATCTCTACTTTCTGTGAAATTGATGTCTATAGGGAAGTGTTGGTATTTGTGGTTAAAGTAATGCACCTGATTCAAGCAATTAAATATCTATTCTAATTCTACCTAAGAAGATATTCAGTATATAAAAGTAAGGACTAAATTTCAAACATCTCTACTTTTATAATACTATACAATCAGACCTTCCAGAAGCTCAGGATAGAATATGGGGTACTGTCACCAAATGTACTACTCAATGACAGCCTTATTCCTGGGCCATGAGTTTTTAAACATCTTGAATAAAAGACATAAATGTACAAGATTATATCATTCCATGGTTAAATTAGAGTTTTTAAGCGGACATAAAGTCCCCCTAAGACTAAAAAATTTTCTGATCTTGATTCAAAAGGTTTTAAGTCTAGTATCTACAAAGTTGCGAATTCTCAGGCGTCCCTTATCACGTCATATCTCTTCTATAGCTGATATAGGGTCTTTCATTACTTGTATATCTATAAATCTTTGTCAACAAAGTAATCTTTTGCTATCCTTGACTATTCCACTGTCACCACTAACATTTGACCTATTTATTTATATGTTTTATATCTATACAACTTTGGAACCCTAAGAGATATTGCGTTTCAGCATACTGCATTGATTCGTTATAAAATTGATGCCTTTTGCAAGGTTTCCTTCCAATCTGTATTGTAAAAAGTACAATCCACGATAACTAAGGGCTACATTGGGTCAACAGCTTTTCAATGAATTAGATAGTTTAGGCCAATGGGTATAAATTAAAAACTATTAAGATATTGACTCTTCAGTCCAAGCAACTTTAAATTTTCATACTTTGGATGTAGTCATTTTATTCTGAAACATAATATTAAATACTATTGCATATTTTTCCCAGAACTATAAAGCAGCTTATGTATAGTTTAACAAATTTTCAATCTGTGATAGTTGGAGGCTCCATTGGTATACCAGGCTAACAATATGGCAATTGCCAACCCTTGCTCATTAACTTACATCAAATTACCTCTTACTATGAGCTTGCAAGCAGCTGCAACCTGGACAATACGCATCCAAACTTCACCTTGGTGGAGTCCAATTTCATCAGCAGGCCCAGCGCCCAACACCAATCCTTGATAATATCAGCCTGTGTTGCCTGGCAGCTGCACAATCCCAAGTCACATGGGGCTGACCCTCGCCCAGGCCCTCATCCTCAGCTTCCAGTCAGGATGCTGCCCTTACAGGGTTTCCTCACAGTTTAAGGTAAGTAAATTGTTGGGAAACCCAACTTCTAAAAATGTACATACCCATAGATGCCCATGCCCTAAGGTCTCCCTTTACTCACCCCCAAAATGCTAGAGTAAAACACTAAAGTAAGACATCGATGAATCCCCCCCCTTGGGTTGGGACCATCTAGTACTAAAAAAAAAAAACACTAAAGTAAGATAAAGTTAGGCAAATGGAGATGTTTTATTTAGATGAAGGCCTATCCTTAATAGGGTAGCTATTGAGATAATATAATCTTTAAGGAATATTTGAGTAAAGGATAGGGTGCGGCATACTGGAGTTGATTTCTGCTGCACAAGAGCAATCAGAGAACTTCACAGTATATGAATAGTTATGTTGTAGTATATAGCTTAGATTCAACCAATCAAATTATTTTTTAATATCAAAATAGTACTATTAGCGCTGGCAAGGCAAAGGCTCAATATTCGCTAGTTGGGATTACTTTGCTCCAAAAGCAGAAAGTGGTCAGATTTTATATCTTCAGTAAAATGTGATGGTTGGTCTGATGTGTAAGTTGTTGGATATTTTTTCCCTTGGTCACTTTATCTATTCAAAGTACTTAAATGTTTTGTATGATTCATCTGTGACACTGCCTTCTTGGCATCTCCTTGTCATTGATCCATTCTTCAAAAATAAACAATTTTGTCACTGTGAGTTTTTTAGGATTAGCTCGCTTATTAAATGTATTCCTGTTTTGATAGTCGGGAAGAGTTTCAGCCAATAAATCCTCAATGATGCTATGTGTCTTACGGTATTTTCTAACCATTTGGAAGCAAATAAAGCTAAACAACAATATCTGACTCTCTTGGTTTATTCTAGGGTGATTTTCCCTCTCTAATTGGGAACTCTCCAGATACAGGTAACAAGAACAAGCTCCCCTGAATGCTTGTCTACACTCTTAATATGAAGATTAATTAAAATAAGAAGGTATGAGACGAAAATATGAAGATATGGAAAGATGATGATTTTATTTTGAGGACAGGCGCTGGTTAATTTATACCTCAAGGACATCTCCTGGCTATACTCATCTATTAGATGAGTAAATTAAAACCATACCAATCCACTATGAATTATGGCAGTGGTTATTAAAATATCCTCAAGTTAATTCAGCACTTGAATTAACTTAAATACAATTGTTTCAGCCTGATTGTAGGCACAACTACTCTCATAATTGGGAAGATCTTAAGCATAATATTAGCACCTCAGCGGTGTATATTTGCCTTTCATTCAGCCCAATTACATTTCATCATACAGCTGACAAAATACAATAGGTGGAGGAAAAGAATACATAGAATTTGAATAATGATGCACCCCTAATTGGGACATCAGTAGGCCTCTCAATAGTACTAAATACCCCCTATTCGAGCCATCCATGTGCAAGTTCTATTGTTTAATCATACAGCTGATGAAATACAACAATTGATGGGGAAAATATTTGGATTCATTTAATGACGCACACTTAATTGTGACGTTGGCAACCCTCTCAATAGTACTTGGTACTCCCTAATCAGGAAGTCCATATATAAGTATTATTGTGCTGATTACAGTGATTGACATACATAAAAATTATTATTCATTAATTGTATTTGCATTGAATTCATAAATGCAATTAAGTTTGTGCCATAGATTCACTTGGTTCACCCATGTGGTTCCCATAATTGACCATAAAGTAATAAAATCATAGCTATTATTAGCTACAATATTTGGGATGATTTAAGTACAATTGAGGCAGACATGGGATGAATCTAGTTATGCAGATAAATCAGGAAGGATCAAATGATCCATCAATGGGAGTATTATATCAGCATTGATGGTTTTCTCAAAGGGTTTTTTTTGAGTCAACCATCAAAATCTAACACTTCCCCCCACTTGAATGGAATATAAACCCTGAGTTCCCCAATTTTCTCCTCAATATTTGGTAACAACGCCTCTTCTTCATATTGTAATCTCATTGCTGCTCTTAGTTCTGAGTAAAGTCTCATTTCATTTAGTTGAGCCAACATTTCATATGGGTATGTTTCTAGTAAGACCTTAAGAGTCTATGTTGGATTATCTTATCTTTTCCAACTTTAATGACATCTATTTGGCCCTGTTATTTTTCATTCAGAAGCTACATTGGGCCAAATTGGCGCACAGGAATGAGGAATCTGGTCCTGAGGCACCTCCACCCTCAAAGTGGAGATTTAAAACCTTAATTAAGTATTTAATTTTACCAATTCATTATTTTTTTTAATATATATTATTTTACTCTTTTTTAACTATGTATATTGATATATATATGTATATATTTTTTACAATTTATATATTTTTTTATTTTTTTTTTTATTTTTTCATAATTATTATTCTCTTATAAATTTTATATACATATTTTTATAATTTTTCTCTTTAATCAGCCCTTTTCCTAAACTTCCTTAGGAATTTTGCATGGATTCAATTATAAATATGGCCTGTTTTAACCTCTTTGATGATATAAACAAACCTCAACATTTTCTCAATAATCACAAATGGGCCAACCCAAATGCAATTTAACTTCTGTAATTGGCCTGATACATTTGTGTTGCGGAATAGTACCTCTTCACCAACTTCAAATTTGGCCAAATTATATCAACTTTTTCCTGAATCCTTTTTGTGTCAGGCCTTTCTAACAGCAAAATTGTAGTCAAAGGCTTGAGCTTGCAACTTAATTAGGGTTTCAGCAAGCTTCTTGATGCATTGAGGATAACTATTTTCATCAGGATTTTCTAGGACTGAATAAAGCAGCAATGGTGGGGCTGGATTTCTTCCATATAAGGCCTGGAAAGGCAACAACTTTGTGGCCAAGTGATACAAAATGTTGTAAGCAAACACAGCTGAGCTTAGGAATGTACTCCATTCAGATGGTTTGCTTGAGGTTAACTTCTGGACAATATTCACAAGCGTAATGTTTATTCTCTCAACTGTTCCATTTGTCTCAGGATGGTAGGGAACAGAGAGTACACCTTTTACTCCCATCAGCTGGTTAAGCTTCAAAATTACATTGGCTGTAAAATTGGTTCCATTATTGGTCAGAATAACCTGTGGGCAACCATGCTTGTGGATAACATTCTCAAGGATAAACTTGGCCGTGGTTGTTGCATCTACTTCCTGAATAGCTTTGGCTTCAACCCACTTAGTTAAGTGGTCAATAGCCACGATGATGTATTTGGCCTTAGAGTTGCTAGTGGGAAGTGGTCTGACAACATCTATTGATACAGTATGCCAAGCAAACTTGGGCTGAACAAGCTGGTAACATGTGCTTTTTCAGAGTGGTTTTTCGCCTTGGCATTTAGCACAACACTTTAGTTTTTCCTGGATATCAAAGTGCATTGACTCCCAGTAGTAGTACAATTTAAGATGTTCCTTCGTCTTTTTAAATCCACCATGACCTATGGCCTTATGCTCTGCCATTATTAGGTCTGTTCAGGCTGAGGGTTATGGAAAAATAGCCTTTTTTCCTTTTTTTAATTGTATAGTACCCTATTTTTAAATTGAAGTGTTTTTTCATAGATCTGTGAGTAATTTTTGAATGGATTCATGCTCATCCTTGAATTCTCCACTGACCATCTTTTGAAATAGCTCATCAGTGGCCAAACTGACAGTTGTGATCGTAGGTAAATGGGATAGGCAGTCAGCGTTTTGGTGCTTCACTCCTGCACAATTTTTAATCATGTAATTATAAGCTTGAAGTTTTAACGCCCATCGCGCTAATCAGCCCTCAGGTTCCTTCAAGTTGTTCAGCCATCTTAGGGATGAATGGTATGTAACAACCATAAAGTGAGTGCCAGGAGATAAACCCAAAATTGCTTGTAGGCATATATGACTGCCAAAAATTCCCATTCTGTCACCATGTAGTTCCGTTTGAGGACGTTTAAGGTCTGATTAGCAAAGGCAACTGGGTGTTCCTTGCTGTCCTCCCCTATTTGAGACAAAACAGCTCCGACTGCTGTAAGTGATGCATCAGTTTGGACGATAAACTCACGCTCAAAATCTGGATATTGAGGACTGGGGCCATTATTAGAACCAATTGGAGATGATCAAATGCCCTTGACAGGCCTGATTCCAGTCAAATATGACCTTGTCCTTAAGCAGATGATACAACAGCTCTCCAATTTGTGCAAAATTAACAATGAATTGGTGATAATAACCAATTATGCCCAGGAAAACCTGTATATCACGCTTGAATTTGGGCTGTTTCATCTTAATATTGCATCCAGTTTGGATGCCTGGGTCAGAGTCCTTCCTTATTAATAACAAACCCAATATATTCCAACTGATCTTTGAAAAATTGGCACTTCTAGGGCTTGATTTTTTAGATTTACAGCCGCTAGTCTCTTAAAAACTGCTTGTAGATGTTCCAGGTGGTTGGTGAAGGTGCGGCTAAAGATGTTTATATATTATCCAAATAAAACAACACAAGGTAATTTTAAATCTCCAAAAATCGTGCACATCGCTCTTTTGAAACATAGCTGAAGCATTGCAAAGTCCTTGTGGCATCCTTGTCAGCTGGAATAGGCCCTCTTGAGTTATGATGGCGCATTTTTTGCGCTCCTCTTCAGGCATATCGATCTGCCAATATCCACTTATTAGGTCCATAGCAGAAAAGAACTTTGCGCCTCCAAGTCAATCTAAGGTGTCATCAATCCGTGGGAGGGGATAAGAATCCTTCTTGGTGATGTTGTTTAATTTTTGATAATCAATGATGACCTGATTGCTCCCATCCTTCTTTTTTACTATTAAAGTTGGGGCAGCTTAAGGGCTCTTCAATGGGACCAGCATTCCACAATCTAGAAGTTCTTTTATCTCTTTGGAAATGACTTCTTCTGCTGCTTTTAAACGTCTAATCAGCCATAGCCAGATGGGGTCATGGTCATTTGTGTCAATTGTGTGTATTACCTTTTTATCATAACCTAAGTCAAAATTATCTTTTGCAAATATTTCCCGGTATTTTTGAAATAAATTCTGGACTTGAGCTTTTTCCAACTCAGTTAAGTTCCCTAATTTGGCCATAGGGACAACGTTAATGATACTTATTATTTTATCATTGGGAAGTCCAATCTTGTCTTAGGTCCCAACTTCATGAGTTGTCTGAATTTTGGTGTTTAGAAATAGATGTAGGTAGGCAATAACCTGATGTCTCCATATCTCGATGGGCTGATTCTGGAGGTTTGCACATAAGATTTGAATTTCCTCATGTCCTGTAATGACTATCCCCAGTGCAATAAACAGCTCCAATTGATATCTACACCATAGCTGGTATATTTCTTTATATAGTCCTTCTGGAATTTTAATAGTCAGCCCAGTAGGAATGACTACTTGAGTTCCAGGTAGCATGGTAGTCTGCTGATTCAACATAATGGAATTCACTTTGATTCTCAAATCTGCATTGGAAGGGCCTTAATTTTTGAACGGGATTTCGTGTACTCAATTGGGACCATCCCATCCTCGTAGGCCAGGTTAAAAAATAACTTCATCTGTTTCTTTTCAGAATTTTTATTTCTGTTATAATAGATTGGGATGCTTTGCCCCAGAATAGTCAGCGTATCTTACTTATGGTTTGTGACAACACCAAATCTTCTCAGGAAATCGGTCCCAATAAGAATATCATAGCTGGTATTTGGCAAGACTATGGCTGGTGCCATCACTACAATGGATCCAAACCATAATGGTAACGTGCTATAAGCCTCAAGCGACTTAGTATTATGAGCTCCTGCTGTACCATATTCTTAACAATGTGCAACGTCAGGCGCAATTTTCAGCTTCTTTACCAATTTTGTGCTGACAATGTTGATAGGTGCCCCACTATCAACGATGGCCTAAACTTGAACTTTATTTACTGCAATAACCACATAAATACATTCAGAGTAGTTATTAGAACCATTTATTAGGTGAATACTGGAGTAAGTGTTTGGTTCCAAGTGGGACTTCAGACTTGAGCAGATCTCTGGAAAATTCTCTGCCAAAGTCTTCATAGGTATGGCCACTTTCACGTCCTGTAGTGTGGGCATATTGGCTGAGCATTTGAGATGGTTACTCAGCCCTTGGTCAATGACTTGTTTGGCGTAGGGCTTTGCTACTTTAGCCCGAGCTTCTTCAGTGCCCTCTGATTGCTTTAATTCTTCACTTTGGCCCAGGTGTAACCATATAGACATCATCAGCTACAATGTGGTGTAAGCTATCTTTGGCCTCTTCATCGGCTAAGAAAAGCTTATCAGGGTCAGGTGGAATGTGCATCAAGGCATTGGTGGAGGTAGAGCATTCCGCCTCTACTCCACCTGTTCTTTTCCCGCCTGCTCTTCATTGGTAATCTTTAAGGCCACATTAACCCCAGGTTTCTTATCAGGCCGTCTGTAGCATTGGCTAGAATAATGTCCTTTTCAGCCACAATTATGATAGGTAATTGGCCCTGTTTGCTGATCATTTTATGTATTATGGGCTGATTTTTTTTCCGTGTTATTTGAAATTATATTTTTTGGGCCCAAAAATTGTAATTTTGATTGCTCTTTGGACTGATTAGGGGCGTCGAAGCTACTTGCACATTCTCTCAGATAATCCATAAGTTCTAATGCTCCCCTGGGCTGATTATAGGCTGGATCATGACACGCTGCAAGTCTCAGTATGGCTTGATAGCATGCTGCATTGCAACCTTCGCAGCAAATTCATCTATGGCACCTGAACTGAGTAAGACCTAAGCCTCATGGAAAAATCTATCCACAAAGTCTTGGATAGACTCATTCCACTGTTATTCAATATTGAGTAAGTCTGTCTTCCTGGCTGATAGTTTATCAGGGCCTCCAAATTGTCTTACGACGGCCTTTTTCACATTCAAATAGGACCAATCGTCACCCAAATAGGGCATAACAAGATTGACACTATGTGAGTCCGGACAATAAATGAGAGCTGTAGACTTTGCATGATCTGATCCTCCTCACATAGCCTTTTTGAAAAATTTTATGAATGAATGGACTTTTCCTTCTTTGTCAAATTTTGAAAATTAAAGGGTTTGAAGTCATTGCGCCCAGAATCAGCCAGAGGAGTTACGCTTCATATAGAGTTCAAACTTCTAAGGGAATCTTCAGTCATAATTGAAGTTCGTTTGTGACAAGTGTCATCTGTAGTTGGGATGGAAGCAAGAATTTTTGGCGTTGAGAGAACTTCCAAAATATCTGTTTTGTTATCCATCTCAACTCCAGAGTATTCTGCTTCATGAAATTGCTCTGAACTGCTAGATTCAGAATCCGGATTTGGGCCTTATTTAATTTCTTCAGTTGTGTTCTGCCCAAATACTTAGAGGTTTTACTGCTCTCCCCCCCTCAAGGACTAGTTGAACAGTTGCAACTTCTCTCCTTTAGGTCGTTGACTTCCTTTTTAAGGTCTTCATGCTCTTTCCAAAGATAATTTGAGAAGCCAGTAAATGCTTCACACCTTTGGTCAGATTGGCAATGCAGTCATTAGTTACTGATAGCTGTGTTTGAAGATCTTGTTTTTCTTTAGTAAGTTCGATGTTCTTTGCTTGCATGGATGATATTGTTGACTGGAGTTTCCTAAATTCTTCCTGAATTTGCTTATTCTTCCTTGTTATTCATCCCTACTGGCATGGCAGCCAGATCTTCGATGCTCTTTTGCAATATTACCAACTCAGTTCAGACATATTCATCGAGTTGAACATGCATGTTTTCAATTCAAAGTGGCTTTTCCAAGAAAATGTGGAATCTTCGGTTAAATGTTCAGTCCGAGATGACAAGAATTTGGAGTAATTCTCCAATTTCTGGCAGCATTTACTGATATTATTGACCCACCCACCGGTCAATCCATGTAAAGAGAGGACCACAGCTGCAATTTTTGGAACTTTTTCATTGAGTAGATCTTCCAAGGTGTTCACTCTTCTGTGGGCATTGTTCACCTGTTCCATATATTTATGATAGCCTTTCTAACTTAATTAAAACTGGAATTCAGCTTATCCAGTAAGCCTGATTAGGTAGATCGCTCCTCCTCCTGTATTCTGTAAATTTCTGCAAGCTCTAGATTCTGTTGAGCCAGAATCCTTTGGGTGTGCTTGATTGAGGGCTGTACAAAGCTAATCAAAAACTTGTTGGTTGCTTGTGTACAGTTGAGGCGTTTGGCCAAGGTTGACATGGTCGCCTCTCAGTACCGCATATATATCTCCATCTAGAAGGCCTGATCCTTCAAGTAGTAAAACAGCCCAAAAGATGGGTCCATTTTTGATGTACTGATTCTATACCCACGAAATAGGGTCTCCATCATCTCCTTCACACTATCAGAGGTAAACTCAATAGGGCCAGTTGTGTC
Source organism: Massospora cicadina (assembly GCA_022478985.1). NCBI lineage: Eukaryota > Fungi > Entomophthoromycota > Entomophthoromycetes > Entomophthorales > Entomophthoraceae > Massospora > Massospora cicadina. The sequence continues at coordinate 75,072 of JAKSZP010001749.1, forward strand.
CACATGCTCTCCTCCCGCCGTGATTAGATCCAAGGAGTATGAAGTGCTCTCCTCGGCATTCTGGCGTGCAGTGTTAAAGTACTCAGTGATTTCTCTGTCACTGGTTTACATGTCATTTTTGCCATAACTTCTGGTAGCTCCTGTCTGGTATTTGGATGAATTATTCATATTAAAGTTATAACATGGTTTTTAGTGAGCACCATTTGTAAGTTTTTTTAGATTAACTCGCTTATTAGATGTATTCCTGTTTAGATAGTTGGAGAGTGTTTCAGCTGATAAATTCTCGATGATGCTATGTGTCTTACGGTATTTTCTAACCATTTGGAAGCAAATAAAGCTAAACAACAATATCTGACTCTCTTGGTCTATTCTAGGGTGATTTTCCCTCTCTAATCGGGAACTAATAGATATAGGTAACAAGAACAAGCTCCCCTGAATGCTTGTCTACACTCTTAATATGAAGATTGAATTAAATAAGAAGGTATGAGACGAAAATATGAAGATATGGAAAAATGATGATTTTATTTTAGGGCCAGGCGCTGGTATTTTATACCTCTAGGACATCTCCTGGCCATACTCATCTATTAGATGAGTAAATTAAAACCATACCAATCCACTATGAATTATGGCAGTGGTTATTAAAATATCCTCAAGTTAATTCAGCCCTTGAATTAACTTAAATACAATTGTTTCAGCCTGATTGTAGGCACAACTACTCTCATAATTGGGAAGATTTTAAGCATAATATTAGCACCTCAGCGGTGTATAATTGCCTTTTATTCAGCACAATTACATTTCATCATACAGCTGACAAAATACAATAGGTGGAGGAAAAGAATACATAGAATTTGAATAATGATGCACCCCTAATTGGGATGTCAGCAGGCCTCTTGATAGTATTAGGTACTCCCTATTTGAGCTGTCCATGTGCAAGTACTATCGTTTCATCATACAGCTGATGAGATACAACAATTGATGGAAAAGATATATGGATTAATTTAATGAAGCACACTTAATTTGGGCATTGGCAACCCTCTCAATAGTACTTGGTACTCCTTAATTGGGAAGTCCATATGTAAGTACTATCATGCCGATTATGGTGATTGACATACATAAAAATTATTATTCATTAATTGTATTTGCATTAAATTCATAAATGCAATTAAGTTTGTGCCATAGATTCACTTGGTTCACCCAAGTGGTTCCCATAATTGGCCATATAGTAATAATATCCTAGCTATAATAGCTACAATAATCGGGATGATTTAAGTACAATTGAGGCAGTTTCAGGATGAAATTTAGTTATGCAGATAAATCAGGAAGGATCAAATGATCCATCAATGGGAGTATTATATCAGCATTGATGGTTTTCTCAAAAAATTTATTTTAAGTCAACCATCAAAATCTAACAGTCACCATTGCCATTCATTCAGTATTTCATCTATTTTGTTACTATTTCATATTTGTGATTATTGACTGAATTAAAATGTGTCGCACACAATCAACACACCATTATTTACTTGAAACAATGATCAGATATTGATAGTTTGCTAGTAACATCATGGCCTTACTCCCTATAAATAGTCCTAATCAGATGAAATTTAAATCTTAGACCTCAGCAATTTGTGTAAGGCTCAGCCCTAGCCAAGGTGGATTTGAGCTAAGAATAAAATTTTAACATACAGATTGCTGTTTTCTTTGGGATTATAGGCTTCAGGACTGAGGATATACTGTTCCTAAAAAGACAGGACCTGTAAAATCTGCTTCTTTTTCTAGTTATGAGCTTAGAGTTTTTAGCTGAGCAATATCTGTGTTTGTTGTTCACTTCCCATTGCACCAACTTTTTCATAAATGAGGTTCACCATCAGAATTATTGCGGCAGTCACCTGCTTTACAAAGAATATATTATTTTTAAATTCTTTTTTTCTGACTACGCATTCAAAATTATAAGAGATAATTAATTACAACTGTACAAAAGCAACTTATCCAGGTTGTTATGAAGTTATAACGTCTTCAGAATAAAAAAGTTTGATGCTCAAATCTTAAAAGATCTTGGCTCAGTAAGATAGTATGATTTGCTACCTCATAGAGGACCTGAGCATCCAGTTGGAAAACATTGAGTCCAAATTCTAAATGTGAACAACTCATCTGGAGAAATGTTCTGGGATACCATGAAGAGAAGTTTAAACAGATGAATTAAATTGCGGGGCCCCAAGATTAAGTAGTCAAGGAGGACCTTATGGACCTTATGTCCTCATGACACCTTCTAGAATTGTGAAAGCAAAGGTAAAACTGGCTACAAGGACTCCCAGGGCCATCAGGCTCTCTGGACCTAATATTGCTGTTTCATCCCCTAAGAGGTGCTCTAAACTAGAGTCATCTACATCACAAACTTCTGTAAATTAAGGGAAATTGCAAAAGCGTGCTGATTATCATGTATGGTTGAACCTCTTGATGCTGATCTGAAAGTCAATGTCATGAAGGGATCAATCATTAAGGGCAACTTGTATAAATCATATTTTTTGATATAGCCAATTTGCAGAGAAGATATAATTCTCATTGCCAAGGATTATTTGTATAAACCCCAATATTGGATATCTCTAAATTAAATGCACACTTCAAATCTGATCAGAAGGAGGTAATTCAAAAGACTAGAGGTAAAAGCAAAGGCATGCATCTTTAGAGTATGTAACCCAACAACATTCCTTTCTTAAGAAATATAGATGAGTTAAGACGTCATATTGACTGTATACATTTTTCTATCTATGTGTTTAATTTCAAAGCTTTACTTTATTGACGCTCAACTCACATGGTCATACGTCTTGTTCCCTCATGTCAGGCATTTCCCTTTATTAAGAAAAGCCTCTTTTAAGGGACATGACTCACTAATAATTTAAATTTAAATTTAAATTTATTGCGGGGAAGGCTGACCATGGGACGGACACTTCTGAATATGACTCAGGAAAGATAAACTTAGTACCAGGGGGGCACCCCAGAGAAGCAATGCTATCTCTTGTTGCCAGCGGGAACGCCACTTATGGGGAGGAGGAGGGAACGTGTGAAGGGGCCGTAGCCACTATTGAGCACGTGTGGAGGAAGGGGTCTGATTTGATGAACCAGACTGGGAACCAGGAGGAGACCAGCTGTCAGCGACGCAGTGGGAGATATCCAAACATCCACGCTTGAAAGTGGTCCACCAAATGAGACCGGAATCTGTGGATAACTTCTAGGAGGGTGGGGATGGAGCCAGCGATGGCATCCAAGACAATCGTGTGGATAGTCCACATGGCGATTGCAACCACCAGAGCATGGAGGGAGGGTGGAAGGGGGGAGGCCATTGATGAAGCAAACATATCTCTTGACAGACTGAAGGGATGCGTTTGATCCTGGCCTAGCAGACGTTGGACTTCGCGCCATATCACTTTAGAGGTGGGGCACTTCTCCAGGCGGTGGAACAGCGTTCCATACTGGCCACACATGACACAGGATGAGTGTAAAGCGTTAGAGCGCTCAGCTGTATGATACACCTGCCTCAGGCAGCGCCACACATGGGAGCGGACTTGAGGCTGCAACAGAGGATGGTGTGCATATTTCCAGATAGACTATTGGGTCTCAGTGGAATAAGGGATGCCCATCATGTCCAGATAGTCCACCTTGGATAGGACTTGGGGTCAAATGGGGATCACGCCATCATGGATGGGTAGCCCCTGTACCTCTTGTGTGAACTGAGGAGAGGGGCGGCCTCTTTGGGCTGTATGTCCACTAATATAAAAACTCCACTCTGCGCTTCGCATGGAGAGTAGGATTCGTTTGTAGTGGGTTTTGGTCCCGTGAGGACCTGTGGCCGATGTGTGTGATGCGAGGTATTTCATCAGGGAGTGGGGGTTTGATGGATTGTTGAGGCCCAAGGCTTGGGAGAAGTTGGTGCGGGCCGCGCGGGACCAGTGTTGGGATGGGAGTGTAGGAGCGGTGACGGTCGCGATCCAGGTGCCCAGGATCTTGGCAGCATGGGCTTTGAAGTCAAGCAGGCCCATGCCACCTTGATGATGAGGGCCAAACATAATTTCTAGCCGTACTGGTGGAGGGCGGCCTGACCAAAGCCATCCTTACAGCAAAGCATACAGGGATT